>DWFO01004370.1:0-11406 GCA_018246595.1 Mimoniades nurscia nurscia
AATTTTCTAATTTAGATTTTCTAGTAGTGGTTCGGAGTCTGGAGAGGTGCCCGATGCATGGCAATAGGCTCACTACTACCATAAGTATTTTTTGTGGCCACAAGTATGTGGTAGTGATTTATGTATGTCAACAGTAAGTAGTAACATACCTATTAATACGAAAAATAAAATTTGTTTTTGTTAAAAATTTCAATTTTAAAATCCGGCAGCCTATAAGATTATCCTGATGAACATACTCGTAAACATAGGTAAATTATGTTAATATAATATAATAAGAAAGTGTTTTAGGAAAGATTAATAAAAACAAGATGATAAATGGATGTTACATTAAAAATTTCTACCTTAAATCTTTTAATATTCCCTGTTTCGAGTAACTGGGCAATTTGGGGATTACTTCTAATTCCCAGTAAGAGCCTCATGCCACGTTATTCCCGTTAACAACTATAGTTATAAAAGTCGGCTTGAATAATGTTTAGCTTGAGCGAGTTTCTGCAACATTACATTTTCAAACTCCTTCGACCTAGTTACAGGATCTACTTAAGTAGACAGATACCTAGCTATATAATTAGAACTTTTCTTAACAAGTTTTTGCAAATAAATGTTTTTATTAGACTCGTTTTAACGCTAGATTACTGTTAGTTTAACTAGAGTACAGACTGTTCCTACGCTACTAACGAATCTTAAATGTTGTAGACTAATTAAAACAAATATTGTTGTAATAAACATCTTTAGTAAAATAGGGCAAAAGTTTAGTGTTTAGTACAAACATTATAAATTTCGTTGTTGAACAACTAGCATAAATTTATTTTAAAACACAGCGAACTACGATGAAAACGTAAATGTCCTTTCAACAAAGGCAATAAATTGAAATAAAAACAGCCTACGTCAGTTTGCAATGGCGTTTATTGATTTTTGATTAAGCCCATTTAAAATGTCGTTGCTTCATAAAAGGATTTGCCTATACGAAAAAAATCCAAACATTAAAATACAAGAACGACAAACAACAGTCAACTAAAAATGGTTAGATATACTTGTAATAATAACTCCCACGTTATAGTATTTGCAGTTCGATCGCTTCGGTTATATCATGACCACTTATTCTTGAGCTGCACATCTACTAGATGCTTATATAAATTGGGTGAAAGCGGTCGGAGCTGACAAGACGTTCGGGTCAAAGGAAGCTGGCCCTGTTACCAACCCACGTATGCTGCTTTATTGGTCGGAATTGCTCCTAAACGTTACCAATGAGGCGTTTGTTAATGTACCTACCGCTCGAATACATGCATGGCAAGCCTTGCAGATACTATAAAGTACACGATATATTGAGGTCGGGCAGCGATTGCCGGGACCGCTTATTCATGGGATTGGAACGCTTTATTTAATTAAACTGAATAATACGGATTTCATTTAATGGCTACCTGACTTGCTGCAACCCTTTTTGTATCCCACTTATGGGCAGGAACGTCGCCCGCACCTGAGAATCAGCTGCAATATGTACTTGAATACATTTTTCCAATGCTGAGTAGCAGCGATACGGTTTAGTAGCCAACTTATCCCATTATTAACTTAACGATATAAAAAACCTGATTCTTCTATTATTAAAAATATATTATCTTTTGTCGCCGGTCATCGTCGTTTTTGTCGTAATTTGTAGTTGACGTTTCAGGCGTTGTTGAAACTAATTAATGGTATTGAAATGATTTTCTGCGAGATAATACTTCGTTTTAATCGGGAATAAGAAGGTTAATTTGTTGCTTTAGTGACTTCGATATTTATAAACTGTTGTGCGCTGCGATCCCCAATCCGCATGCCTGGCTTGGAGATTATGGGCATAAGCCCTCGGGGGAGGGTTATATCCACCAGTGAGCTGCAAAGAGGTATCGATGATGATGATAAAGCTGTTATGTCTCAACAATTGTAACTACATATGTATAGGTGATCGAATCAGTTGTGGGAGGTTATCGTGATGTTACCTTATTTTTATTAATGATGCGCATAGATAATTATGCTAAAGATTATACGCGTAATTATGTAAAAAATTGGGTGTCTGTTTGAGTAAACATAACAATAAAATACAGTAAAAATGTAATATGTAATATGTATGTAAAATAAGAAAAGAAAAATAAATCAATATTACTTTGTTTACTTAGATTCTATTATATAGGCTTACTGTGATGTTTAGTTTCATAATATTCATTTTTTATTATTCAATCTGTTTTGTATATTTACCGATATTTTTTTAAGTAGGAGTTTAAATATTTAAGGAGTAACTTGCTGCGGACAGAGGTAACGCTAATTAATTGGTCGATACAATGGTTGAGATCGAAAATACTTGTCATCATATCCATGCCGATAGCTATCCAGGTTGTCATTGTAAGGTACCAAGGGTGGAAGTCCTTAAAAGTTACTTAAGACAAGGTTGAGCTAAACACATATCCTCAACAGATGATAATGGACTGTTGAAGAAATGAAATGATTAATAGAGACAGTAGAAGAAAAAGGATTATGATACTTGAAAAGTGCAAAAAGAAAATGGCTAGGAAATAAAAGCTTTTAATTAAACAATTGTTTGTTATTGCGTTGTTTTATTACGCACCACGTTGAATGTCTTATAAGTAGGCAAAGAGCAGGAGCCGCCAAATGACTAACCCGTTGGTGCAGTGGTGAAGCTGACTGTTGCGCCAGGGATCGTGGGTTTGACTCCCACCAGGTTTAAACATTTGTGTGATGAACACGAGTATTTCTTCTGTGTCTGGGTGTAAAACAAATATCTATTTAAGTATATATTTGTAACAATATATGTAATTTATCATCCGTCTGGTTACCATACCACAAGCTCTCTTGACGCTTAGTTTGGGATCAGATGGCCGTGTGTGGAGGTGTTCCGAAATATTATTATTATTATCCTTCTTTAGAAACATCCTTAGACCTGACATGCGCCTTCCAAATTCATCACTTTTTCATTACTCTTCATATGCGGAGGCGGGTTTCGAAGACGTCTGAATCCCCCATCAGTCAGTATCTGACCTTTTCAATTAAGATAGGTGAGCCTCAGTCTTCCTGGCCACCTGCGAATGCGAATATAATACGAATGTTAATACATTCGCATTATGTCAGGTTTTTAGCGTCGTAACATTGCATTAGTTTATTGGAACCAGACGAATCATTTATTAGTGCATATATTCTAAAGTTTCATAATAATAATAGGTACAAATACAACACATAATAGAAATAAGTTGAACAATAACCACACCCAATGGTATGATTTAAAGTTTTTTCCAAACGTTTTGTAATACTGTTCACATTCTTACGTAATATTATGCAAATTGGATGTCATAGTTTTCGGGGCAGAGTCTCCCAGCAGGTGCCGGCACCAAATTTCTGTGGCAACTCATTAATATATTGTTGACGTGTGAAACCCATTGTTGAAATTGGCTTTTTTGGGTTGCTAATCGATTCGTGCCGCATTCTTTTTTGGAATACCTATTGTTAAGGAAAAATAATGATAAGTTTATCAGTAATAATAATAATTACTGGTCTTTTATAGGTATAAACACTTTTGCAATGCTACGTTAAATTTAAAAGTTAAAGCACTATTAGATATTGTGTCATATAGGTAATTTAATTTCAAGCAAATTTAAATACTGATTAGTATGTCAAATTCCCTCTAATCAATGAAATATGAAAAAAAAATTAGATAGGTACTAATATTTTGCCGACTGTTGAAAAATATTACAAAAACTGAATCCGCTTCAATTTTTAATGAGGCAAATGAATGGATGACTAGTAATTTATACATCATAACAAAAGAAATTCCCATGTTTTTCGATGATAAGCACGACATTCGAGCGTTTCTTCCAAATGTTTACTTACGGCTTG
Source organism: Mimoniades nurscia nurscia (assembly GCA_018246595.1). Classification (NCBI taxonomy): domain Eukaryota; kingdom Metazoa; phylum Arthropoda; class Insecta; order Lepidoptera; family Hesperiidae; genus Mimoniades; species Mimoniades nurscia. The sequence continues at coordinate 3,880 of DWFO01004370.1, forward strand.
TACATAAAAAGGGCATATTAAATTTTGTTAGGGGACGTCCCGAAGGAAACACAAACAAACAAGGAAGGATGTTAATCTAAAACTATTTGATGTTCTTACGCTTTGAACATAGTATTTGTTTATATGCAGTGTATTTTTTGAAGGTAACATTAAGACCACCGCACACATCGGACCTAGCTTTAAAAAAGTGTACGTAAAATTTTACTACTAGAGCCAAGTTTACAGTGTGACAAGTCTGTTTTAGTACGCGACATGACAGTGTATCTAGAAGTGATGGAACAGTGTAGAGCAGCTTCTGCACAGTAGAACAATGTTTTCCATCTCTTTACTTACATTGAATGTTAAGAAAGAAGAAATGGAGATAGAAACAATAGCTTGAAGGAATGTTTACACAATTACCCCTTATTATTTCGCCAAGTTTATGTTGGCAGAGAATAGTAAACAAAGTGGTATGTTGAAGGGATTAATAAGGACGTGGGATGCAAATATGTGTCTATTAATGTGTACCTGTTAATTTGGTATGATAAAGAATGGAAATTATATTGCAAAATACGAGTATGTGGCATATATGAATGTGTATGGAAATGTGAAGTCGAATTTTGTAAAAAGTCGATTTTCTCGGTATTTGATGCGAATTAAAAGGTGATTCCAAGTGATCCCGGCCATATGTTAAATTAACGCGTAACAATAATACAAAAATCCAAAAGTTAATTTGTAATGGCTTATTGATAACAAGGAAAAAATTCAGCAAAGTTGCGTCGCGTTTGCAGTGTTTGAATAAGAATTGTCTTAGGAATACGAGGCGGAATAAATGTTTGTCAATAGGCGCAGTCCCTATACCATGGCACGTGTACCATAACTGGTGGGAAGTGGAAAGACTACACTACACTCCTTGGGGAAGCACCCGGGCGATAGTATGTTGTGTCATCAAGTTTATTCCTGCGTGACATTTTATACGTGACACCATTTAGACATCTGTTTAAGTGCTGAAATATCAACATTCCGCTCCGTCACTCCGCCCATTAAGTCTATGCACTATAGCTAGTTAAAGACAAAATGTAAAATTTAAAATAAAAGGAAGGTATTTAGTAAATAATTTAAATGTTATGTAAGCACGAGTTTTAGGGAGTCTTGTAGGACCAAGTCTATTTGCGCTGTTTAAATAAAGTCTCGTTTATGTAGGTTTTCTAAATAAAATATAATACAATAATACATAAATAAGTAATAATACATAATACACAATTAAGTAACATGCTAAATAGGTACTAATATTTTGTAGATATGTGCGTGATTTTAATATATTATAGTTTGCTATGTGTCCAATATATATTATTTCTTTATGTATTGAAAGGAATAATATTCGAAACAATTTACAGTGTATTAAAATATTTTAAATTTTTACTAACTGAAACAGAACGTGTTACGAGAAGTTTTTATGAGCTGTTATATCTACATACATATATACTGCATAATAACAAATAAATATGCTTATGTTATGTTTTGGTGTTGTTCGAGTACGAACCCAAGTCTATTTGTAAATTTTGTAGCCTGCGTTTGAAATAGCCAAATTGCACACTTTAACTGCGCGAGTCTTCCTTGTTTGATCTCCTTTTCGTATACATCTTAGTATTGTGTAATATTAAACGAACGTAATCAATCAAACATAATGTCTTCGTATGTAATTCGTATAATAAAATAACTAAGTATGTATTGTGTAATACAAATAGTTCCCGAGAGAAACCATCTATCTTACTCGTATATGACGTATTTCTAACAAATATTTGTATTGAAAATTGTTTAGACGCTGCAAGTAAGGAATAGGTTGGAAATTTATTGGATTGTAGAAAAGGTGACCTCCTTTTCTACAATCCAATTGAATGTACTTACATACGAAGTCAATGTGAAAATTTCTTCAATTAATCTTAAATTTTATTAATCTTAACTAAAATTATGCTTCAACCGCTGTTTTTATAGCGGATTGTGCACATACATAACTTAAGGATATTTGAATGTAACACAATCCAAACGAAAATCTATTTGATCCTAACAAAAAAAAAACGATCTTTCGAATACCACAAAAAGCACGAGCGTCAAATTCAAATAAAAAAGCGAAACCGTACGGCTCGAATCTCCCGCCATTCTCAGAATTGTTGAAGTTGCGAAAGATTGATACCTCTAATATCTTGATTCGTCTTATCCTTTGTAATCGCAAAGATGGTTCGGCAAACGCCCGATCAGCTAATCAGCGAGGCTCAAAGCGATTGATCGTGAGCCGCTAACAAGCACCGAGTGAGGTACTCATTTAATTTGAAAACAGTTATTTTACCAGCACGTTTCTCTGACACGCCTCCGAGTTATATTTACACTTAGCGACCACGATGGCTTACAGATCACCAAACGCGTATGTATCTATTATATGTGTTTAAAAACAAATGTTTTATTTAATTACGTATGATACCTAAATGATTTTATAATTAATAATTCAATGATAATATGAGTAAGTTATTTTAATTTTCTTTATATACTTATAGGATTATAACAACGCAATGATTATTCGTATTGTTATAATTCCTTTTGTGATTAGTGGGTATGTATGTATGGGTATGTATTTATAGTTAATATTTCTTTATCTAAGGTAAAAATGTATTCCAAATAATTTAAAACTTTATATTTTTGTTGTTCGATACGCATCACGCCTGCAATTACCGAAGAGGTAGGAAGAGGAGTGTAGTATGTTTCACCAGATACTTGATCGTTTAACATTCGTACACAACATAATTCGTTCGTATTTTGCACATTATACGATAAATATTTGTAGAATATTTAAACATCGTTATTTAAATATTTTTATAGAGCCGTCGTCGGGTCGTGATCAACATATGGAACCTCGCATTCTCAACGTGCCCGTTCGATTGCGCTAAACGCCCCTTTGATTCAAAACATAGCGTTGGTCCAATCATGGTGTTGCTATGCAAAAACACATTTGCACGATCAGAAAACTATTCGCGAAATTAGCGATACACACTCCACAGGCGCGCCGCAAAAACGTCACATGGCACATGGTTTTGTGATGATCGGGAACGGGCGTTCCCAACACTTAATTCATTATCCATGGTTGTGAGTTTGACAGGTGGTGCGTGATACAGCTCCGTCATTGGTGACCTCGGACGCCCATTGAACTTGTGTCACAAGTCAACGTGACACAAAAGGAGTCACGTCATGACGGATAGGAGATCGACGCTCGTCAAACATTCCAAGCAGACTGGTCTTTTTGCACTCTTATTTCAATGTCTATTTCTAACATACTGTAATAATGTATATGTTTGTTAATTTTATTCAGGTACACCCCTAATTGCACTCTTGCTCAGTCTTTTCTAAATGTTGATCTTATTAGGGCTTCCAATAAGTTCACCCTCGGATTATCATAATAACGATGTCAAAGATTGCGACAACTATGACAAAGACTGCGCCAACTGTGACAAAGACTGCGCCGACTGTAAAAATGAATGTTTTTTTTATCAAAATCCAGTCAGATGTTAGATAAACGTCTTCTAGATCATTCGCTAGCAGTAAGTGACAAACGGAGACTGTTTCTGATATTCACTAATAGCGCTTGTATTTAACATATATGGCGCGCTCGCTTGCGCTGAGCCGGCCGGTACATTCAAAGGTGATTCAATTGCTATATTTTATGGCCATCGAGTACATTAATTTATATGCAAACAGTTCTGGTGAGCGTGTAACATCCGTGTATTCAAGTGTCGACACCGCGGTATCAAGGTGGCTCGGACGGCTGACTACAATCTATGTATCGTACAAGACAGAGAGCGTGTTGTGGAAGAGTAATGTCTTCTTTCGGTTTACCATTTTATGTTGAACAATGGTCGTCTCAAAGTTTTATATTAAAAAATAAATCTGTAATCCGGTTAGTAATTTCAAATTTTTCAACTGACTTTTTGATATGTGCGGTATTGATATCAGTTGGATTAATTTGTTACACTGAAAAGAAAGTTTAGGACTATATTGAACTTAGTACCTAATAAATTATACTTATATTTGGCACTCAGCAACGCTTGTAATCTTATATTGAAGCATGTGGTAGACTGATGTGTTGATTAAACACAGTCATTTAATGTACAATCTATAATAAAATAAATATAGTTTTTAATGTCAAGTATTATTATAATTTACTAACAATTTATTATTCTTATAACGATAAAAATGACATTTTGAATATGAAAACAAGAAACTAATAGGTATAAGTAATATATTAAATATTAATACAGATGACTAATTTCGCTAACTGTTAATAATATGAAACATTATGTAAGTAACACGTGGGCGAATTCGAATACTGTATTGTTATGTAACAAACATTCTTCGTATGAACAGTTTGTATGCGCGAAGTTGCCGTGTCGTTACCGGCATAATAGTTCGCCGTCAATAACTATTCGACCGGCTTGTGTCAGTCATTCGCACGCGACAACTCCCTGTGCCCGTACTAACGGAAGTCACTTGAAACTCGAAAACAACAACTCACTGTAACTTGTCATGCTAATGAATCATATTAAAAATCACACATTATAAACTGACTTTATTATTTACGACTCATGAATGATCACATTCATTCGTTTTTGTAACAAGTCAATTGAATAAATTAAATATCACGATTTCACACTTGAAAATCATCTAATTGGTTGTATCATGTACGACTTACTCGTTTGAAATAATTCATTCAAATTAAATAATACTTTACAATAAAATTATAATGATAACATACCAAGTAACTTCATAGTTACTAGTATTATCATTAGTACAATTAAGTTATACAAAAAAAAGACGTGATGTCTACGTCAATTGTAGGCTGTCTTATTGCGTAACATCTCATCATTGACAAAAACTTATACAATTTTGATTCATTTTCTATTTACCTTTTACCTTTTTTAATTTGAATCGCATCTTTTCGGCGGAATTCAAGCATTCTTTCCTTCTTTTCGTTATTTGAAATATTAATAATATAATGACTAGCTCATATTGAACGACTTCAATGTTGATCAATTTAGGTTTAAATAATTATTTTTTGAATAATCAAAAGTGTAGTAATATCTTTAGTATTAACTGTGACATCGTGGTACCGGTCCTAACCGCCTTTGTCGTAGCAGTTTGTTAGTTAACAAATACTTGGTCGCGAACTTTGACTCCCATTGGAGGTCTGCCTTTGTCGTGTCGATATCAATTTTAATTGTATCAAGGGTGTGTCGACTTAAGAATAGAGTACCGACTGTTGCTTAACTTGTGACGGCCTCACTGAGACAGTTGTGAAGATTAATTTAGTAACTTAGTCAAATACATCACAATAGCAAAGCACAATTTGTATTGATAGACGTATACATTTCTTATCTTTGTAATGTACAGAGTATTTATGTAAAGTGAAAATCGATCTATGAGCAAAATTATGTATTGCAGTTATTTTTCTTAACATGTTTATTTCTGGGGATTTTATCTCACAAGTTAACAAGTTCTTTTGTAATTAAATTACAGCATTAAAAACAATTTCAGTCTGCTTTCACTTAATGTCAATTTGATAACATTTCATATTAAAGTTTTTTCTATGATAGTCTTTGATTCGTGTTCACACTCACGATCCAATTGTTAATGAATTATATGTATATGACCCTAACACGGTAATAAGGTGTACTTTCTATTTTCGCAGGTCTATTGGCATATATTTACTAGTAACAATACCTACCCCTTCAAAGCTGAACTATTGTACCATTAAACATTTCACGAGTATCTGATGACATGATAAAATCATATGCTATGATTAAATATAGTAGCGACTTAAGTCACGTATCATTTAATCTTAAAGTGCTATGTGTCTGAAACCTGTAGTTTAATTTATTACACTTTGTATGACGCGCGTGTGAACACGTAAGAAATCTTTAAATTGATTGTTTTGCATTAATCGGTAGGGCTTCAACGACTACAATAATTTTTTCTTCAATTATTTGTAATAACAAATCATCATCGTTATCATGATCATATTTTTTTCCGTCAGCACTTAGAAAGCAGAAGAATGAATAAGACCACGTTTACCAAGCTAAGTACTAAGCAGACTTCGACTCCTTACAGAACAATATGCAGAACTGTGGTGCGTACAGTTTGAACATACACGTGTATACATATCTGTGTACAGGTATGTCTAGCACGAATTAATAACGCGTTTAATAATCACGTGCATCAATTAATCGTCCATAATTGAACGATTCTCACGTTACTAATGATTATAGATTGATAATGTACACGGACCGTTAGAGATTTAGTATAAGGTTTAATTATTAATAGCAGGTTAATGATTAAATGACCACCTCAATACAAGCAGTAGCTGCTTGGTGATGTTATATGTTTGAATACACTCCTGCTGCGGAATACAATCTAAGAGATCCAATTGGTACTGGACATGAATCGGTTGGCTGAAATAACTTGTGAGTGTATTAACTTTTTTAATCAAATATTACACCGAACACAATATAATCGAATACTCTTTGTTACTAGTTTTATAACCGGTTTTGTTTCTCTAAATTTGCTTTAGTAAACTCCCACTTATAATTTTGAATTTATGCAAAACATAATGAATAAATTATTTCGTAATAAATATATTATACAATAGTTACTTTGTTGGGATACGGAAAGCCATGAGTTACCAATCGTTACGCATTGTTCTTAAACGTCGCTCTGAGGCCGGATCCACCCACTTCCCGCGCGTTGTTTTTGTGTTTATTGCTATCACATTCATAATTGGTCAGCTACTACCCAAATGTGGACCGTCCCAAGCGGTGTAAGGGATCGAGTTACGACGTGCGGTTGTACCGAGTTTTACATACAATGTGTTGTGGGCGTTGTGGACATACTAGTCTTGTAACGCTGCTTCACTTGAGACTTTTATTACTGTATCACCTGTTTACCTTATTGTATCACGCTTAATCCCTTACCAGGTAGGTCACGAGGACCAATTGCCACGTATGTCTGTCTGTCTATCTTCACCTGACTTGCTTCTTTTACACTCATCACTCGACCTTTATTTATTATTCTAGAATGTTACCTATAATGATTTGTTGATTTCCGTTTTTGGTTAGGATAGTATAGATAATTTTTTTTATGGTTGAATGTAATATTTGCAAATGTCTTAAGAAAAAAAATTACATTACACTGTAAGTCAATTTATTTACTACACATATGAAAATTTTGACATGTCTCATTTTTATTCGTTATATCAATGTTTGATACCTTGTACCCATCGTTGATTATAAAAAAAAATGCATGTCCATTAACTAAAACTATTTTACTAGTAATTGAATGTAAATCTACTCAGTGTATCGCGCAGAAAACATATATGTGTACGTACATTGTATACTCGTATCACGCCTGTAATCCTTGAAAATGTAGGCAGAGGAATGTAGTACACGCCCACGTTTTACCAGTTACCTTTACATCCCACTATGGAATATGTTGGGAGCCCATTGCCAC
>DWFO01004371.1:0-11405 GCA_018246595.1 Mimoniades nurscia nurscia
ATAAAACCCTATTTATTTGGTCTAGATAGGTGAGTCTTGGTCTCCCTCGGCATCTGCGTCCATCGACATTCGCCTTGGTATATCTGTTTCGTCATTCTTTTATCAGCCATTCTTTCAATATGTCCGAACCATCGGAGCATGCCCTTTCTCATTTTTACACATTTTTACATTTTTAAAAATTGTATGTACTGAAATACGATAAGCGGTCGAAACCGCGGGGCACGGCTAGTTATTGTTATCAGGCTTACGATAACTTTTCACTTTTGACGTATGGTCATAAGCAAACACACACCTTATATTAAATTTATGGACACGACATTATAAGACCAACGTAACATGAACATTATGCAGCTGTGCCTGCAACATTACTTGTATTAGACAGGAGTATCTTGAGTTATAGTCCTGCACTTAAAATTCCACAATACCTACGGATACCCACTTCGTAGTCAGGATTTATTACACAACGAGCGGCGTCTCACGAATTGGATTCAATTAATCCAATTCGCGTTGGATTCAAAGAGGTGCTCGCATCATGAGCTGAATGTCAGCGTTAATTGGTCCCGGTTCAACAACCCGACATTGAAAGGATCTCATCAACGTACGCTAGTCAAACGCTCGTCTATTATTATCATTATTTATCATTGCACCAGGTTCCTTATTGGTAAGCAGAGAACGTAATCATCATCATCAGCCCCTATTAGTCCATTGCTGGACAAAGGGGTCCCCTAATGCCCCTAATGACCACAAACGCACCATGTCTAGGGCTTGCCACAACCAGCTTCTGCCTACAGCCTTTCGCATATCGTCATCACCTTAGCCGGAGGGCATCGTATGCTACGCTTACCGAGACTGAGAGTACCGTGCACCAAACATCAATCCTTCCATACCTGAAGTGTAGTAGGCCTAGTATTTATCATCATAAACCCTTTTTATCATTCCGATGTTGACACGTATCTTCTACGTGCATACTTGTAGAAATTGCTGGATTTGAGTTTCAATATGGCTTTATAACACACTAGCAGTCGCCCGCGGCTCTGCCTGCGTGGATCATTCAAAGACCAAATATTATCTACATAAACTGTTCTCAGTGATGAAATAATTTATTTTGATAAGGATTAATAGCATGAGTAAAAAAAATTCAAGATTTTAAAATAAAAAAATGGTTGTTGTGCCTTACTCGACATAAATAGGTATAGTGTGTCGTGGACTTTTTTGTAGATATTTATAAGATCTACAATTAATTAGAATATTATATCTATCTTTTATAGTTTAGGCAGCGTACGCAAAATAAGTAACTTTTCTGAAATATCTTACGGAACCCTATTTTTTTCCAAAATAAAATATAGCCTGTGTTACTCGTGAATAATGTAGCTTTCGAATGGTGAAAGAATTCTCAAAATCGGTCCAGTAGTTTTTGAGCCTATCCATTACAACCAAACAAACAAAGTTTTCCTCTTTATAATATTAGTATAGATTCCGTATCACGTCTATAAACAGTTCAGTTAAATTTTTACAAGTCTCATCCAAGGCACTTGCATCGAAATTGTGTCTTATGTCGGCTGTACGTTGCACTTGCCACTTGTCACTGGTGTTTGCTCCTTTGCTGCTATCTTTATTTTATAAAAATATATTACGCATGTACGAATTACCTTGAAATGGAAATATTACAAACTTCTGATTATTATTATCGCTTTAGTGTCCTAGTACACATTCTTAATCCACATCGCAGATGCCTTTTACCTAATTAATAGTCTTGTTATTTAACTGACCTGAAACCCTAACCTTATTCGAGACTCAGGTTATGTGGAAATGCTAGGCTTGAGTCACAAATAAGTTATTACTCGGCAACATAGCTTTTAAGAATAATATAATAATAGCCAACAAATCTGAAACGACTGGGGCAATGCAATGATTAATAAGAAATTTTCCTCTTAATCACAAATCGGAAGAGGTCTGATTTATAAAATTCCGAGCGACGGAACGTTAATTTCCGGAATATAAATAATATTTCGATCTCTCGCAAAATCTTTTTGTCGTTGGTTGAAGGCTTCGAGGACAATTATTATTAAAATAATCGAACCGAAATATACTCATTTTGGTATTTAGGTACTTTCAATTTTATTGCGCACTTAATTTGGTGATATATTTCTTTGTCTACTGTTCGACTCTAATATTGCAATAAGATTTACTTTTGTTTAAAACCAATAAAATTGAAACGGCTCATTGAACGAACACACAAAATGCTCTAACATAATTCTCGCTTCTGTCTTTTGTATAAATCGTACTCACATCAAACCTTTAGGTAAGTCATTATACTTTAATAATATAATGCAATAATCAGGTTATGTCTGCCAATACCACGCGTGTTGTAGATAATTGGAACATGTTAGGAAGAGATAACATGTCCGTAACGTTAACATATTATCTCCCGTGCTGAGTTGACCGACATGACATTTTTTTATCCAGTAATTATACCTATAAGTATTATTGAACTTAAAGTGAAATTTTATTACAACATATTTTCTTATAACACGGTAAAATGCAAAAGCATTTTTGTAAGCTGCTGTGCTTCATACACTCAGTGACAAATTTTACCCACAGTTAGAAATATTTTATTCAGTAATACAAAGATTATTAAACTCTCAGTCCTAACGCGAATCTGTAGTTATATTGCTGAACTGAACTGAACTAAACATACTTCAGTTTAAACATATGTTACATCTAATAGTTTAAACGAGCAATTCTTCTTTATATCTACATACATTATGTAATTTGGTTCTCCGAAACGGCTTTACTATTTTGAAGATTTTTTGTATATACCTTAACCTATGTATACAATATAAGCTATTCACTACCAGATGGCACTGAATTAATCAGTTATCTCATTCGATTTAGATATCCAATAGCACTAATAAACAGTGCCCATTAACCAGTAGGACTTTCTTCATGAATTTGCAGTAATGTCAATCGTGTAAAAATAATGATATCTGCTATCGCATGTTAACTACACGCGCTTATATCTTTTATGAAATCATTTACCTACTTATTTTTTGTGCTTAATATTCACATATACATATGTGTAGGTTCATAAACATGCTTGTGTTCTGCGTGTTAGTCATTTTATCGTGTAAGGTCTGTAAGTATAAAGACATTGGGCCCTCCGTGTGCAGAGAGCTGCACACCCGGGACCTGGATAAGATAAAAATGGTAATACACGTTTACAATTTTACTTAATTCAGTTAACACTAATGCATAATATTTAAAACGTAAAAATGTATACAAACTTACATATTTAATAACTGATATCTTTGAAACCTTATTATACGCAAAGCCTTTTAAATGAACAGTAAAGGTAACAGCGAAAATAATATGTTCAAAGCCGCAGAGTTGTTTTTCCAATATTGTTTACCGCAAATTATTTATTCGTAGGTTATTTCATAAGTACCATATTAATATGAGTACCATAATATAAGTACCATATTAATACTACATGAACAATATTTGCTTTCATAACGTATGGCGCAGAACTCAAAATTTATTTTTCATCACCAAACCTGTATTTAAAAGCCATAAAAATGTATTAAAAGAGTTTAAAAAAACCTATTACACTATTTGTTTACTATAACGCAAATTGCTTTATTACCCTAATTTATAATTTTCTAGGCAATGATCGTACTCAAAATGTATATTTTGTTTAAATGAATACACATGAAAAGATACAACGAGATTTTGATAAATGATTTCAACTACCTCATTTAGATCCAAAGCACTTAGTCTTAGGATTTTTTCTCTATTTTTCCTACCATGAAGTATCCTTCATGGTAAGAATCGCTACCGCTGATGATACCGAAAAAGAAATGAAGACGCCACCGACCAAGAAAGCCGCTAACGTTTTACAAATAAAATACTAAAAGATACTGTTCCACGGATTAGTATTGAAGAAGCACTTAAATGAATTAATTTTTCTATATTATAAATATAAAAATACTCTTATAGCGTTGAGGCCGGAAGCGATTTGTAAAGTGAAGCAAAGCTGGTGTCAGTCGACATTTGTATGTGCCTACTATTGATAAATTTCCACGAGCACTTCCATACTACAGAGAGTAGGCCAAGTAGTCAGTTCCAGACCTCATTGTTATGCAGCGGTCGTTAAACCTCGTCAGCGGTTTAAAACATCCGATAGAGGCTTGCCCTAACTCCTGTAGCTGCTAATGTTTACTGCATCAACGTAGTGGAGTATGATTTGAGCCTCCTACAGGTATAAAGAAATCAGTGCTCAACAGTAAAACGTGAAAATATAACAGCCATAGTAAAATTTCACGTAACATCACGCCTGTAATACCCAAAAAGCGTAGACAGAGGCTCTCATCTCCAGTACACTTAGTATCCTCCGAAGTTTAAATGTTTATTTATATAATTAAGGTCTATCTACCTGCATACCACAATTTTCTTACTAATGAATGTTTTTACACGTGAGTATGTAAAAATATACATACGTGCGTTAACGTTTTAATTTGGCGTCCGTATCAGTATCTGAAAATCTTGGAATAACAAACATGAGATGTTTATAAAACTCTATATTTAATGCAAGCCCTCACCGTTACGAGTGAAATTTATTACATAAACATATCACATATGTTGTAGGTTCTGTACATAATTTAACCAAAATACTAATTATAACATTGAAAAATAATGTTTTTCCCGCCAGCGTGCAATAATAATGTATTGTTCCATTGAGAACGTGTAGTTGTCCATAGAATTCAAGGTTACATGCCTTCAATGAGTTTCCTCAACTTTGCCTTTACCACTATAGTATGATATGGTATGATATTTAACATTAAACTTGGGGAATGGGCGTCAAGAATTGATTCTTATTCTGCATGATAAATGTATCATTTTTGTAGTAAGTATAAACATTATTTAAACGTGTTAAACAAGCCGGTAATCCCCGAAGAAGTAGGCAGAGGAGTATAGTACACTCCCACGTTTCAACAGTTACGTTTACGTCCCACTATGGAATAGATGGTGAGCCTATTGCCATATACCGGGCACATTTCCAGACTTGGAGCCACTGCTAAAAAATCCATGTTATTCAAATTCAATAGTACCCGACCCGGGATGGGAACCGAGGACCTTTTGATCGAGACTTGCAACCAACACTACCAATGAAGCACTTTAATTAATATTACTTGTCTTGTTTTAGTAGTTTATTGAGTAGTATCGAATCTTAAAAATGTACATACACGTAGTTTACTAAAGAAGAAATTCACAACGAGTTTTGAACCTAGGACTCTGAGTCGTTACATGAAATCTTAACCAATAGGATCACCTCGTACGAAATACCTTAGTAGGTCGCAACGACACAGTGCCTTAACAGGAATCGAAAAATACCTAAACGAAATATTAGACGGCGTCCTTATAAGTATGTATGTATATGTCGTCATAAACTATATTTCATATTGTATGTCACAGTAATGCGTCATCCGAAACGTAATTTGTATCCTAAGCTGTCTGTTATTACTCAGAATTTAATCTTGTAGATTATCTGGGAAGTGGCGTGACAAATATAAATAATTTTACATCTATCTTTACCCGGCGAGCCACTCGCTACATCTTCACTGCGCAACGAATGCAAACGACAAGATTATTTATTTATTTATCAAAGCCTCATTTTATCTAACATGCCTGTTCGTCACTTTAAGTAATCTGTATTTATTACATTATCATAATATAATATCATATTATCATCACTATAGGTGAACACTTGTAAATGGCTGTCATTATGCTTTCTTATTTGTTTGTTATGCTTTGTACTAGCTGTAGGCTTTCGGAATAAATAAATAAATATTTAAAAACAAACATAAATTACATTATAACTATAACATCTGCGACCTACATGTACACATTCAGTGTATATGGGAATATGTCGACACGATCAGCCATAATTGCGTTAATTATGTCTTATTAAAATCCTTAGCAACATTTTATCAGATACAGTCATTTTGTAGACTAATAATAATATAATTGTGTCCAATCCCGTAAAGTATGTGAACGTAAGAGCTAATTTTTATTAAAAATCTACTTCGATAAACAAAAACGTGTTAATGTTTGTACTTTATACTTTTATACTCTATCCTTCTACACGCAGGTGATTTATATTCTGCTTATCGTTACAATTCGACTGTAGGCGAGTTGCCTTAAGCTTTAAACACGACAGTTAGTCGTGTGCCACTTCTGTGTCCGTATACCGTTTGTTTAAACTGTGTAAATAGATTGAAAAATACCTCCACCACTGAGGCGTTCGATGTTCGAACTGCTTTATTTATATTATAGCTAATTTTTTGTCAGTTACTTCATATGCCTATAGAATATGAAGGTGGTAAGCTGATTATCATACACGGGGCACAAATCCAGATTCCAACCCATTAGTAGAAAATTTAAATTAGAAAAATCCAGTAGTATTCGAGATTTGAATCCAGAACCTTCCGATCGGCAGTTGCGCTTGCAACTTACACAACCAATCAGGCAGTCCTTATTTAATTTATTTACGTTTAAAAAATTAAGATTTACCGAACTGTTTTTTTTAGTTTTTTAACTATTATCTACTATTAATAAATCAAATTTACATTAGTACGTAAATCAAATGCAAAAAGAGTTTAGCGACATCTGTGATACGAGAAATGAACTACGTTGGCATAATAACTACATATAAAAAACGTCTAATACAATGTGTCGCTTCTAGAGTGTCACCGATATTAACAACAATTTAAACATTTTTTTATAATTGTTTACTGAAACAGTTATACATATTTTAAGTAAGAAAACATGTTATTGTCCTCGGTTCTTAAGAGGTTTGTAACATTTGAAACGATTCGGACATAAGGAAGTTGGTGAAAATGTAATTCAAAGATTCCATCACAATGATACATATAGGTATACAAGTGAAACAAATATACCGCACGTAATAATAAATAGTAAGCTTATTTAGAAATTTATAATACCTCACTGAAAATAAGCAATGTTCTATGAATGTTATAATAATTACACTGTTACATTAAATTATACGATACATCCTTTCCACGGATGAGCGTGACGCTTTCTGACTCGCCTTTGAAATACAGGAATGTAACATCGCCTGTAATATCACTTTAGTTGCATTAGATTAATGTTTCATTAGCGTTAGCATTAATAGCTTCGTCCGAAACGGTATGGCTGAAAGTGTATCAAATGTTTCCTGTTTTGCAGTGATTTATTTCGTTGTTGGTGTATAATTAATTCATGATTTGATTCGATACTTTTATTTATATATGTATATACGCGTTCTAACGTATGAACAATATAAAGATGTACAGGTACATATAAACGAACGATTCTGCAAGAATAGGTTTTTTGATTCGTTACCTGCTAATAATAGTTTTACTAAGGTTCATGGAATTCTTTTTATAGTATTATATATGTACTTGTAATAGTTTCTGATTTACATAATATTTTTATCGCTAAAGTAATAACAAACGCTACTATTCCTTATTATATCGTTTTAAAAGTAAAGTCCCGTTCCTGACTTCAATACAATATTAATAGAAACGTGACCGAGTTCATAAAAGGTACATATTATGTATGTTGAATCTATTTCTATCAATCAGTTCCAATGCTTGAACTTTTTCTCCTACTGTTCTTTCATTTAAAGTTTGTATACTCAATACGTATGCAAGTTGAAACGTTTCAACTCAAGTCAAGATTCCGACGGATCTGTGGCAGCTCTTTCGGAGAACTTTAACGTTGTTTGAAATTGTGTTGTAACTTTACTTGACGAGCAATTAAATACGACGTGGGAGCACGGATCCAAGGGCATATATGAATCAATGGGTTTAAATGGTTTTAAAGTATAAGTAAGAACATTTAAACCTAAAAACGACTGCATCAGTTTAATAACATTTATTTTATACACTTTTCGCAATTTCTATTGATTTACGGGTTGCTCAGCTATTTAAATGATATTTCATTTTCATACAAAAAATATCTTGGAAATATCATTTTGGTTTAAAAAATCACTGATGCCTTATTCTTGGTTTAAATGCAATCACGGATAAGTACACTCGCATGCGAAGCGCGGAACGCTCCAGTGCTCTGGAACGAGAAGCCGGGGAATGCGGAGATGCAGGAACGCCACGGACCACTGGGTGCAAACGATTGGAATGTGTTTCCTTCTGTACAGCGGATTCAACGTCAGCATCGCCATACATAATAATTTCCTTTGTTTAGCGTGTTGTTTCTGATAGTACTGAAAGTTCGCTACATTAGTTATTGATGTTACAGACCGGATCTACATAATTATTTGTTCTAAAGTCATCATTTGTAACTCATAAAAAGTAAAGCAATAAAGTAGCGAATTTAATGCTAAAAGCGTTGCCGCAATGTCAAGTTAAGGGTATTTATTAAGCCAATGAAGACGGTTCCATAATGTAACAAATATTATTGATACGAGTATTATTACAGTTCTTCCTTGTAAAGCTTATCCATAAGATGTTTATATTGAAAATAGTTATTACACAATACGATAGTGAGAAATATATTCGAATAATCGGAAATAATTATTTTATCATAAATGTTCTATACCATTTTTGGTATTAAATTACATGTGTTTTCTCGTGATACGAATGCTGATATTAGTAATTCAGGCAACATACAAGAATGTTTTATTTCACAGTCAACATTTACGTAAGTACGAGTAAACTTCAGGCTCCGTCGACGTGTTTCGCGCGGAGTGTGAAGACCAAAGTAAACAAGATGTAGTCAGCACCCCTGCGGAGCGCTCATGATATCTACAGTATGCAAGGCTTACAACTGAGTGATCATGTCGAAATATGTTCAAGGGAACGCATATATTATACAACATGTAAATTGTGTTGTATGTAAGTAAATGTTTAACGCAAAGCTGCGCGTATTACAACCACAACACAATATTTCGACGACATTCCACATAAATAAACGTAATCTGAGCGTCTGTTGATGTGTTTCTTGTGAAGAGTGAGAAGATGGAAGTAAATAAACCGACATACATACGAGTACAAACATACTTCGCATTCCTCGAGCGCTAGTATATTATCGCGGATACTTAAACCTAACGTCGTTCCTGTAATACCCGAAAACGCAGGCGGATGAGTGCAATATACACCTACATTTCACCAGTCTGTCTGTTCCCATAAACCGGACAAATATCCAGACTCCGAGCAACTGCTAGGATGTTTTTACTAGAAATTCTAGGTAGATAAATCCAATAATGCCCGACCCGGGATTTCAACCAGAACCTCTCCATCGACAGTCCTGCTCGAAATCACTTGGCCCACGAGGCAGTTTTACGAGTACAAGTACACTATATTTAAACGTTCGCTATAACGAATGTATGAATTGAAACTGTAAAAGAATCAGTCACAGTTAGTATTTTTGACATTTATAAATATGAAAGTATATCGGTCATGTCTTGCTATTACCGATCGTATTAATAAAATTGTTTAAATAATATACATATTTTTTCTGTAACATACTTACTGATAAGGGCCAATATTGAAACAAGATGGCAAGTTGTGGCCAATAATAGGCAATAATGACCACATAACACGAAGTACTTAGATACCGAGAATTATTTATCTATAAAATTATATTTCATAGTTCGTAGTATTTGTTCTATTTAAAATATTTTTGGGCAGATCACGCACGTTCACCTGATTCCAATTTTAGCAGAGAATTTTATCGACAGACCCAAAACACGCGCTCGGTCTCGTTGCAATTATTTTATCATTCATGGAAAGCGAATCTACAACATTAGATTCAGCAGTCAGATAACCACTAAACGAACAGGTCAGTCACGATTATTACCTACTTAAACAACAGCTAATATTCTTTTCTCTAATATTAATATGGGTATAATAAATAACAAAATGTGAACCCAACCCGGATTCTGTATTTTTAAACGTGCACTAGTGAAACGTGTATTACACTACTCAGCCTACCGCTTCGGGGATTACAGGCGTGATGTCCCTTTTATACAACACAGAAATAAAGTTATCTTATTTCATTCGATATCTTGTTGAGTATCTCACGTGAATTGAGAAGATCAAAGCTAGCAGAATATATACGTCTAGGTTGCAATCCCCGCGGAGCGCTCCGATGTGAACGCAGAACACACCGATCAAGACTCAACAAGATGTAATATGTTTTACAGTTTATGTTATTCCCAGGGTCCAATTTTACATACAAATGTATGTAGATTATACTGTAAGAAACATCAATTACAAGTGACAGTGTTAGTATATTCATATTACAAGATTCTTTGAGGTTTCTTGAAAACGAATTTGCGTTGAAAACTTTCATTTAAAATTTGATAATAAAACCTTGAAGGTAGGTAGGTTATAATATTTAGATTTTATATGGCCTATATCACTTCTGTTATCTTCATAATTCCTTCTAGCGGTAACACGACTAAATCACGTGTGAACTATAACTACGAGTATCTCAGAACTACCCTTTTACGATACCTACCCGTAAAGAAAATTACCCCGGAGTCCGTATCTTGCGCCTCCATCTATCAGAAACCCAAAAAAGGACCCTCAATTTAGTGAAGTTTCAATAAAGATCTCCTCATTGATTTCAATAGGCCATAATATCCATCCATAATACCGTGACTTTATCGAGGGCCTCCCTCATATTTCCCTCAATTTATAGCGGTACGCCTTTTGCGGTTCTTGACACTCCTTACGAATATTTGGATTGGATCGAATTTATTTGCTATCAGCTCACGACTATATTAAAACGTTTCGCGGTATTAAATATTTTTTACGAGACGGTCGATTTATTATAAGGCATTGAATAGAAACATCACTGTCCGATCAATTGTAGAAAGCGGCTGCTGAGGTTCGATATTTATTTACCTCAACTTTTTGTAGATGCAAATGTGTTTCTTGAAGTCATCGGTTAATATTTCATACGAACCGCTGATTATTTTTTGACTTAGCAGTTTGTATCATACATTAGTTTTAATATTATAAAACTTTTGTATACCCTCGATTGATTTCTTATCATCACCAAAGCTTGACTGACAGTGAATGTTGCTAGGCACAAACTCAGCCTTTCCTGCAATCTACCTATAATGTTAGGTTGTAGAACAAAGTGTAAATAAATATACCTACAGATTATTTTTGTTTTTCCACACCCACTTTTATAATCATTTACTTGGCATGTTTACATCCAAAACATACTAAATATAATCAGTATAAAACATAACTTAAACGTAACTTCACGCCTGTAATCCCCGAAGAGGTAGGCAGAGGTATGCAGAACACTCCCACGTTTCACCGGTTACGTTTACGTCCCACTATGGAATAGGTGGTGAGCCTATTGCCATGCAT
>DWFO01004372.1:0-11403 GCA_018246595.1 Mimoniades nurscia nurscia
AGCGCTGTTTTTCAGACTCTCCCTCTCCCTTAGGTCTGGTATGGGAGTTACATGTGCAACCTCCTACCGCCGCTATAGAACTTTACTTGTCTGAGTCAGCAGTTACTTAATATTAGCTACATAAATGTGGTATTGTCGGGCTCGCGTGCGTTGTATTTGTGTCAGCGTCGTGCGTACGCGCGCGCATATGTGTGTGTGCGTTTGTGTGTGTCTCTGTGTGTGCGTGTGTGTGTGTCTCTGTGTGTGCGTGTGTGTGTCTGTTTGTGTTTATGTGTGTGGTTTTCTTCTAGGTATGAATGTGGTATAAATCTAAATCTTGTACTGGGACTATCCTGTTACCTAAAAAAATCTTTCAATTCAAAATACTTCCAGTAGGTGTGTTTCAGATTCTCTGCAGCAAGTTGCTTCCTAAGTAAGGCTGATTTATATTTCGATTTGAAAGTGTATAGACTTATTTTATTTCTTAATGGAGGAGGCAGGTCATTCCATATGCTTGCTGCAATGAACCTGAAACACATTCGATATCTCCTTGTTTTATGTGCGGGTTTGACTAAAATATTTTGCAAGTTTGAACGAATACTTCGACTAGATATATCTTTAATCCAAACAAGTTTTTCAAAAAGATACTCAGGTTTTTTGTTCCAAATTACTCTATGTACAGTACAGGCAAACTGAAGTTCCCTCCTAGCACTCATATTAAGGAAACCCATTTTATTTAGGTAGGGAGTAATGTGTTGTCTTTTGGGGACATTAAAACAAAAGCGAATGCATGCATTTTGAACTCTCTGTATGGCTCTTTCAGTATTTGCGGTCTGTCTAGGTCCGAATATAGAGCTGCAGTAATTAAACTGAGATAGCACTAATGACTCGCATAACAACACCCGAAGTTCTTCTTTAATATAAGGCCTGATTCCGTACAGGACTTTGAGTTTATAAAAAGCTGTCTTTATTTTGTTGTTTACGTGCTCTACAAATTTTTGTTCCCCATCAAAAGGTAGGCCAAGGTTTCGTGCAGATGTCACTCTTTCTAAATCGACATTATTTATTTTAATTGAGCCTGCGTAGTTTGTAACATTTTTAATCTGTGACTTGGTTCCTACTATAATGTACTGTGACTTGGATGGGTTAAGTGCTAGGGAATTATTTTGTGACCATTCAAAGATATTCTGGAGGTCTGCATTGATTCTTCCAAAAGCTTCTCTAATGTTTTTACTCTCAAAAGAGTAGTATAGCTGGGTATCATCTGCATATAAATGATATTTGCAATATTTAATATGTTTTGGTAAATCTGCAGTAAAGATTGCAAAGAGTATTGGGCTAAGCAATGATCCCTGGGGAACACCTCGCTTAAGTGATACGCAATACGATTTTTTTTGTGTACCATCTTTGTTATCTAAAACTACCATTTGTTGTCGGCCAGTTAGAAACGCATGGAACCATTTACAAGTACCAGACATATCCATATCCAGACACCCAGACACTGCCTGTCTGACTGCGTTATTTTCCGAACGGTTGCAAGCGAGCTACTGCTAATCGAGAGGTCTTGAGTTCAAATTCGAGGTTCCAATTCGATTAGAACCGGGTCTTGTTCTATTGAAATCTTCTAACTTGGAATTTCTACTTGAAATTCCCAGTAGAAGGTCGGAGTCTGGATTCATGCTCGGTGAATGGCAATAGCCTCGCTGCCCATTTCATTTCGGGGCGTAAACGTAACTGATGAAACGTATAAGTTTACTACACTCCTCTGCCCACATCCTCAAAGATTACAGGAGTGATGTCATGTTTAAATGACATCTAAAACGACATCCGATTCCAGAACGGCCTCTGTACCGACAAAATGCTCTACAACTTTTAAGGCTTCATCAAACGACTCATGTTCCGATAAAATTTGCGTGTGTACCTACATCTTTATGTAATTATGAATTTGCTGAAGCGATGTCGTCATTAGTGCTGTTGTTATTATCGATTGGATACATAGAGACGATTTCGTCCATAGAGCTTACAAAAAACAGAAATACCACAAAAATATTTCAGGCGTAATCTTACCTATACGTAAATTTCTATAAACACTGTCTAATATATCGACGAATAACAATAATACGGTCTAATTAGTAATAAGCTGCAATGTAATTCGATAGCTAACGGGCAGCAGCGTAGGCGGTGCGAGAGGCTGTGCTTTGCGGTCCCCAACCCGCATGCCCAGCCTGGGGATTATGGGCATCACACCTCAGGGGAAGCCTTTGTCCAGCAATGGACTGCAATAAGCTGATGATGATGACGAATGTAGGTTAATATAATAACACAAATTACATAACGTTAATTCTTACTTTTATGTATCTTATTCATTTCAATGAACTGTGAAGTAAAGTGGAAGACAAATCTAATAAATTATACTGATACTTGTTGTAATTATTCAAAATACAGCCCCTCTTAGTTAGAGTTACTGAACATGTACCAGACCGCAATTGACTATCTCTAATCAGTGGGCCATTGACTCAGTGTTCTGTAAAGCTGACTTTTGAGCCGCTGAGCCAGAGAGCCGCTGGTGGTAGGTGCGTTTACCGCTGTAGACAAGTATTTGTATAATGAACACAAACTCAGCGTTTTAGTGTAAAATTATTTGCTTAAGTAATTTATTTAGTATTTTTAATTGAGGTCAGTTATCCAGAACAAGCCCGTTTAATTGGGACCTAATATCCATGTGTTACCTGATCCAACTATATTGTTAATTTTATTACCAGATATTATTCTATAAAATTAGAAGTCTTTCATGTTACAACAAAATTTAGACAAAAAATCAGCCACTTCTTTGTTATATGTGATCTATGACTTTATATAAACAGTCCCCTTTCCTGAAACTATTGCATGTGTGTAATACGTTAGAAGGTACCATTTCACACAGTAAGTATATTTTCCCTTCACATCCTTATGTTACTAATAATTGCCACTGTTTGTAACAACAGTTCAGAAAGTCCCTTAGCGCAAGTTTGCGCGGCGTGATCTGTGAATAAGTCAACAATGTATAATGATAAACAAACTTTGGAGGAAACTTGGTAAACAACTGGATCTTTATTCATTACATGAATATATGAACCGAAACTAAATACATCTTACTTCGACATTTGAGCCATTGTAAGTATGTAATAATTTATATTTCAACAATGATCGGTAATTGTTGTCATTCGAAATATAAACGAGAGGTTACTTAGTCATATCATGACATAATTGACTTGCAAAACAAGGCCCGACAGTGGAGTGTAAACGAGCCTTAATGATCAGCATATTTGAATGAATATGAGCCCGATGTATGGCAATAGGCTCACAACCTATTCCATAGCGTAACCTACCCTACACGTAACTGGTGAATCGAGGGAGTGTACTACACTCCTCTGTCTACCTCTTCGGGGATTAGAGGTGTGATGTTACGTATGTACATCAACTACTTCCACCTTGACAAAGTTTAAACATAAGAAAACTGAAGACTTGCAGAAAAAAAAAGCGCTTGAAGAAATGAAAGGTAAACGTGAAGGAACAAAACAATGAGCATGGCTGCTGAAATAAAATTAACGAAGACTCTGCTAGCAGGGTACAAGTGGCAGAGGCTCGTTCATCTATGCTCGTTGGAGAATTTGTCGAATGTGGTTCTGTAATATTAATGTTCATTTCAAGACAAAAAGCATACAAAATATCAAATTTCTAATTCAGTATGTTTTTCTGTTGTTATTGAATAGTTACATAATGTACGTGGGAACATTTGAGTTTGGTTTTTTGATGGAATTTTAATGGAAACAATATATTTTGGATCTAATAAGGGTATCACTGAGAAAAGTACTTTATTCGTATTTGAAATTCGTGTTAACTCAAAGACAATCGGACAGCCATATGTTCATATATCCAACTACGCATATGACCTAAGGAGTAATAAAATCTCTATGTATAACGTAATGTACATACGCAAACCGCACACCGATGGAAAACATTAATATTTCCAAAGTGGCAACTGGAATCCATAGATAGATATAAAATTTATTAGTGCATCAGTTTGTTACGTTGCAGATATTTAACACAATGTTAGACAATGTACGCAAGTTTGGTCTAGAATATTGCGACCTGCCCACCATGGTGTTGAATGTGGCGATGCTATTACGAGTGCTGACCTTAGACATCGACTCACGACATGAGAATGGTATCCAATAATCTACATACAAACTTTTCTTATCATTGAAAAATTATACGGTAATCTGAAGATATTGTATTTGTACATATATCACGTTTTTTTCTACATTTAGAAGCTACTTTTCCTATGCTGGTGATCACGCACGCGTGGCCAACAAGTGGAGCGTTGTACTGTGATTAATTTCATTGTGTAATTTGTCGAGTGGTTGCAGTACGACTGCTGAGCGAAGTCCTGGGTTCGATTCCTGAGTCGAGTATTATTAGGTTACTAACTAATAATTTCTAATAGTAGCCCAACACCTGTATTTGTGCACGATGTATCTAGAGATTTATTCACAATGGCCCGTGTAACGGTCTGCCTTCCTCGTCGGGGAAATACAAGCGTGACGTTACGTTACTGAAGTGTAACTATACGTAAACGTAACTTCACGCCTGTAATCTCCGAAGAGGTAAGCAGAGGAATGCAGAACACTCCCACGTTTCCCCGGTTACGTTTACGTCCCACTATGGAATAGGTGGTGAGTCTATTGCCGCGCATCGGGCACATATCCAGACTCCGAACCACTACTAGAAAATCTAAATTAGAAAATTTTGTGGTGTCGACCCGGGAATCGAACCCGCGACCTCCAGATCGGCAGTAACTGTAATTGTATCTATCTGTCTCATTTTAAGGTATCCCACTCATCTACTACATAATAACAACTGTGACCACTGTGAGTTATTTCTATGTATATTTGATATCCGTGGTCTGGTTCGTGTTCGTCAAATGCGCAGAAACAGGAGACCTCGTCACTGCCATGGTGGTATTTTCCCTTGGCATTGCAAGCGAAATTTCTACCTCGAAGATGGCCTACATATACCTTAAGAAGTAGGTAGAAACATAGGTTTTGCATTGCAGGAGGAATTTAATTGATTTCTATAAATACATATCACCTCTACAGAGACATCATAAAGAAAATTGTAGCAGAATTTCTGTACCACGATAGTAGAATCGATCCCGAAACTCGTTTTGCTAAGAACATGCGCAAAACGCTGCGAGTTGTGAAGAGACGTGCCATGGTGTTCTGGATTGTTATAATGAGTAACGGACTCGTATACTGCATTAAGCCTATCATCCTGCCTGGACGACATTTGATGGATGATTCCTTTATCTTCTATGGTAAAGATTTAGAAAAATATATATGCGAAAGAATAATAAATTAGCTAAACACAAAATAATCTATGTTAATCTACGAAATGAGCTCCGCTACAATTTATCAGAGTCAGAAGAATATTAAAAAGAATATTTCGTTTACATCAAATATGTAAAGCAAATTTATCAGTTAGTAATATCTGAACCTATATAACTATAATACTCTTACATTATTAACCAACAGGTCTTGAACCAATGCAAGAATCACCTAACTACGAACTGGCGTTCGGCATGTCAGCGTGTGGCGTAATATTCACTTGCTATTTAACAGCAAGTATAACAGCATTTTTTATTATCCTATCCGGCTACACGGAAGCGCAAATTCTGGCTTTGAGTGAAGAGATACGGCGCGTGTGGAAAGATGCTAATGAACATTATAGGAAGAATAATAGCAATAAAATTTCAAACAAAACTGATTACAAGAAGAAATTGGTGAATGATTATATAAACATACAACTAATAGAGATAATTAAAAGACACGCGATAAATGTTGACCTTTTACATCAAATGGAGAAAGCCATCAGAGGTGCAATAGGGATAGAATTTATGTTGCTCACAATTGGTCTGATTTCTGAATTACTTGGAGGTCTAGAAAATACATACATAGAAGTACCATTTACACTAATGCAGGTAACGATGGATTGTCTGATAGGGCAAAGAGTAATAGACGCGTGCATTAAACTTGAGAATGCGATGTATGATTCCAAATGGGAACATTTTAATTCTGCTAATATGAAGACTATTTTGCTGATGATACAAAACTCTCAGAAGACCTTCACGTTCTCCGCTGGCGGCATAACCGTATTGAGTTTCACGAGCTTAATGTCGATCTTGAGGTCAGTCTATTCAGCGTACACTACCCTTAGGTCGACCGTCAATAAAAAATGAGACTAGAAATAAATATCAAGCCCTGTTATAAACTGCGTATATCTTTACATTTCGTGGGATCATTAAATCATCGAAGATTGAATAATAAACATGAATAAAATCAACGCTTTTCTAATTAATAATATAATAAAAAAATCCATTTTTTCCTTTTATATTATATTAAGTACTTTTTGAGTCAGTACTTGTAAGAAAGATTTTGTGCAAGTTATACGCACGTTATGCAAGTTATATGGTACCTTTAAGCGCTAACAATGTCGCCGGTAATACCAAGTTATATGTTCAATATATTTTTTCGCCTTATGTTGTTGTAGTATTTGACTCGTCCCCTATAAAAGTAAATCTGAAAAGATACTTTTACATATAATTTTTTTAGCTACAGAATAGAAATTTTACAAATAGAATTAGATTATTTCATAATTATGCAGTAAAACTTCTATGCTGACGAGGTAAAAATTTAAGCGTTACGAAAATTTAAAATTATTGGGGAGCCAGGGCAGGGTGAAATGAACATAAGTGCCGTACAGAATGCTTTTCTACTATGTGATGATTTATATATAAAACGTTTCGAATTGCAATTACCCCAATCCGCCCCACTTCCCAATAATACTATTCAACGATACGTGCTCGTTAATTTGCATAAATTTCAAAGAAAACCTAAGAGCAGAGAGAGAGAGAGAGAGAGAGTTCACAAACTCAATAAGACATGGGTAGGTTCTTATGGAGCAGTCATAAAATATCAACAATTGGCAGATTATTTAGCTTCACTTTCTACAAGAGCATTCAACAAGAGCAACATTTTTTTACTAGGTAATACCGATTCTGTTAAGAACAATGTAGGATGATGATTAAAAAAACTTAAAGCAGTTTAAGTATGGTATTTATAAGAATAATCTGCATTACGACAAAACCGTACAGAAACATTTTGTATCTTCTAACATTACATGAATGAATGAAATCAAACCAAAACCTAATAGTTGAAAAACAAGACGAACAGTATACAAATATGAACCTGTTTACTAATAGCGTTGTAACGATTCCGCCGATACTGAAATTCATGGGCCTAACCTTTTGGATAGACACGGAACATTTACCGTAACGTTCCATCAAGCTGTATAAATTTGTTTGCAATGATGTGTTTAAAATAATTTGCTATCTCTGAAATTCTTCCCACCACTGAGAG
Organism: Mimoniades nurscia nurscia; assembly: GCA_018246595.1. Taxonomy (NCBI): domain Eukaryota; kingdom Metazoa; phylum Arthropoda; class Insecta; order Lepidoptera; family Hesperiidae; genus Mimoniades; species Mimoniades nurscia. The sequence goes on from DWFO01004372.1 coordinate 7,437, forward strand.
GTCGCATCACTTCATCTGGTCATTATCGCTCGTCTATTGGCAGGTTAGTCTCGCAGTTGGACCTGCAGGAGATGACCGCGAACCGGCCGCAGTACCACACCCACATTGAGCTCCATTTTATCAGCTTCAGATATAAGCACAAGCTCCCTCACGCTATACGCTATGATTGTCTTCATTATTGCCATTCCATATTTCTTACCTGAAGTAAAGATAAAGTGGTTTTATTAAATTATATTGAACACAGGGGTTATCAAAATTCGGTAACAGTTTCTTACCAATGCATGCTCGTCTCCCACTACTAAACGCGAGCAACCCTCCCACTGGTACGTCATCTGACAGCCATCGCTCCGGCCGGAACTCCTGCGCATCCGATCCCCAGTAGCGCTCCAAACGTCCCGTTGCAAACATGTTGATAATTATAGATACACCTTTCGGAATCTTACATGACCCTAGAAATAACAACATAAACACATAGACATATTATTGCAAGAACTCACACACAGTAATGTAATAAAATACTATGCAGAGCCAATACTATGGTCACATGGAAACTCTTAAATTATATTGCTACTAAGGATTACAAGAATGGAACTGTTTGTGGTTTTAGTGTAACCAGAGTGTGTTAGTGTGAATCGATTTAGTACTACTTAATATTAGTCCTATTGATTTAGTACTACTTAATATTAGTCCTATTCGAAGGCGGTTATAGACAAGTGAATACTCTTGATGACGGTAATGATCTATTCTACTATTCCTGTGCACCGGCAACCACACGTTCGGACCGAAGCACAAAATATTTTGCACCCTATACACTCACTGAGCTGCAGGTCTTGGTCCGAGAGCCGCATGATCCCAGGCGCAGGTGGGAAAAGCCTCAGAGCTTCGCGTATAACAGCCTCGCAATACGTCATTCGGCTGAGGTCTTTTTTCGTAACATCACGCTCGCACTTACCGAAAATCGCTTTCATTCTGTTTGTCAATTGTATCAGACATTATATAGTGGTCGTCCAATGTTAATAAATTAACCTTATTTGATATGTTTGGACATAACCCTTGCAGTTCGTAACCTGGAGGTCCTGGATTCGATTCCTGGGTCGGGCACTACTAAATTTTCTAATTTAGATTTTCTAGTAGTGCCTCGGAGTCTGGATATGTGCCCAGTATATGGCAATAGGCTCACCACCTATTCCATCGTGGGACTTAGAAAGTAACTGGTGAAACGTGGGAATGTTCTACATTCCTCTGCCTACCTCTTCGGGAATAACAGGCGTGAAGTTACTTTTTTTATGTGAGGTAAGAAATTTGTTACATTTCTATTACTCATGGACACATCTACGCGTTGGATGGATCATAAAATTTTGTTACATTAATCACTAAATTTATATTTTACTGGATCCGAAGAATCTAGAATCCTTTATAATAATAATAATGTAGAATCTCGAACATACCAGTTTGCTGCGTTCTCAGGTACTAATGGGCACTTACTCATGATATAACTTATCTTGCACATCTTCCCTGCATCCGATCATCAAGAAAGTATAAAGAAGAGCAGTTGCAACTGTTTCCTGTCCAGCCAGCATGATCGTGTCCACTTCGTTTTTGATCTGTTGGTCGGTAAACGTCGGATCCTCTGCATTTAGTTCGAGAAGAATATCCAAAAACGATTTGAGTCCGCGTCCATTTGCATCTGTGAGAAATATTATCGTAAGTGGTTATTAGTGATTTTAGTTTAATAAAATGCGACGATACTCTAGAATTATGCAAAAAAAATACTAAAAATTAGCGACATTATAAAACCATTGATCATTATTATCAACGAATCAGTACACCTAAATTTTAATTTTTTAAAACTACTGTAGATATTGTACGTTCGCATTTGGTAATCTTTACCGTTGCTTTACTTTGTGTTCTAAAATACACACATGTCGTGTTTCATAATAGTATACAATTAATATTTTAATTTTATTTATTTATAAACTTCATCACCCACATACCCAACACATATGTGTTTCCACTCTTAAGCATAGTTCTCTCAGAACGAAAAGGGCTAAACACCTAGATTATTTGGTACAAGTTTTCTAGTTATAGTATGTGATACCTGAATTATTATTATTTAATTCATAGTCTTCTTTTGATTGTTTACATTCTCGTCTTTCTTTCAATATCTGAAATAAATCATATATTTCATCAGACTGTGTATCTCTTTCGTAAAATTCCAATAGAAATGTACAGTAATATTTTTTTCCTAAATAAAAGTTCCTTTACGTTTCTGTCATGATCTTGTAATTTAAAACATTATATAAGTCAGATCCTGTTTATAGGGAGCATATCCACTGCATATAAATTTCTAAATACGTCCTTACGAGTATATAGATAGCTTTGCACAGTCACAGAACAAACATATATTTGTCCTGAGGAAATCCAACTTATAACTATCGACTAAGCAATCAGGATCACTAATCACTGAAGAACTTAAGGACAAAAAGATACCATCTATGTAGAAAAAATGTTATCGTACTCGGTCCGACACATTGTGCAGATGGTTAACACATTTGTCCATTAGCTTCTTAGTGGACGTGAGACGAAACAGACATTCTGGGTGCATAAAGATGTTAGCCCCTCTCACTAGCAACAGGTCCACCGTCTTATCAAACGCTTTATAGTACTCTTCCGTGACATAACTCTCAGCGTCTTTTGGAACACCCAGGGCTATGTCTGAAACATTAAAAATTATTCCAGGTTATTTGGTAAGATGATTCTCGTTCAGAATTAAATTTCTATGTAGATGTAGACTCTATGATTCAACAATGGAAATGAATTCCCGAGTTATAACACATCACAAAATATCATTAACACTTACTGCATATAGCCTCCAAGGTGATCACAGCCAGGTGTTTCTCCTTCACGTCGAAAGGCGGCTGCCCTACCTCCATTTTCAAGCACTGAACCAACTTCCGCGCTTGATAATTAAATATATTTTGGAATCCATCCACTGCGCTTGAAGTGAATGCGCTCGCTAGACTTTTTACGTTCTTCTTCCAGACCGCGCCTGTAATTTATTGGCAATTTAATTGACTTACATCACATTTACTATTACCACGGGTCTTAAGCACTGCGCCGCGAGCGAGCTAACATTAGCTGCCGGCGGTCGAATGTCGAATGCAGGAGCGCACAGCCTGCCTACACCATGTAACTAATAAATAATTGGACATTTATTTTACATACATACATATCTTCACGCCAGGTCCCTTACGGGGTAGGCAGAAAGCACAGAGTGCCAAATATTGACATTTATTTTAATAACTTAAAAAAGTGACGGAGTATAAAAAAAACTGTTGCAGCCACCATCATTACCAGGGATGACCAGCGTAATATGTTCTATATACGTTCAGTAATAAAGGTCTACTTACCTGGTGCCGTTATCAGTCCATCGCCGAGCCACGGCTTCCCGAAATTATAAAAATACGGCTTCTCGACAAATGTGTTCGTTACAGCTTTTATATCTTCGAGATCGTGTATAACTGGAATTGTGTACGTCAAAAACGTTTTTTTTTATGAAATAACAATAAACAGGTTCATCTTCTACAATATAATATTTCAACAATCATAGCTCTGAGGTACCAATATGTATAGTAGTAACAAATTATCAGGCTCAGTGTAACTACCCCTAACGACTACCCTGAACGCCTGTCCCATTATTTACGCCGTTTATAACATACAAATCACAATAATGTAATTTAATTATTAAGTTTTATTTCTAGTAAGCTACTATGGTTCTTCTTTACTAAGCACCTTCCGGACAGATTATAGCATATTAATATTTAATGACTGCCTCATTAGTCGTGTTTGTTGCAAGTGCGACTGCCGATCGGGAGGTCCCGGGTTCGATGCCCGGGTCGAACACTACAAAATTTTCTAATTTAGATTTTCTAGTAGTGGTTCGGAGTCTGGATATGTGCCCGATGCA
>DWFO01004373.1:0-11403 GCA_018246595.1 Mimoniades nurscia nurscia
GAACACGTTTGTTCCAATTTTGTAATTCACCTTTTATAAATTTGCAAAAATGCCTTGTGGAGGTTGTGCTGACAGTGAGTATTATAAATAATTTGTTATATTTGAAATTTGCAACTATTTTATACAATTCTAAATTTGCAATTGTTGTAAATTACTGTGGAATGTATTATGTTTTAAAAAAAAATAAAACAAAAATACCTACGTATTTTTGTTTTATTTTTTTTCTCAATTAACACATCGCATTTAATTTAGCATGACGCTAAATATTTTCAAATACTTGTGTATTTCCATTATTAATCGACTATCGACCAAATATATAAAGTTTGCTTTTTGTCACACAATCTTTTTTCCTTGTACTTAGAGATTAAATAGTATTTTTGCGTTCATATTATTTTAAATTGTTTTAAAAATATTTCAATACTTGTCGTCTTAATTATCGTTACTATTTTGGTTAATATTATTAGTATGTCGTAACGTATCCGCACGGTCCTTATGGGGTGGTCAGACAGCACCGATCGGAAAAACTTCTATCCTTACAGATCTGATGCGCTTTATTAGTTACATTTAGGGTTGCCACCGTTTTTTTAAGAAAAATAGTATTTTTATTTAAATAAAAAAAATAGTACTTTTGGGAAATTCAGGAAAAAAATTGTACTATTCTCAATCATTATTTTTTTTCATGAGTACTTATTATCACTTTTCGCTTTGTCCATAAAGGTTCTATTATTTTTAAAATATTTTCAGCAGTATTTTTAGATTGAATCACTTGTTTGTTGCTTAATTTTGAAATAATGTCATTTACCATAATTATTTCTGAATACAGATCATTGACATTAATATTTAATTTATAAATTAAATTTAAAGAATCCCATTCGGTGTCGAGTTGTTTAAATTCAATTTTCATGTTTAAATTTAGAATTTCATACTAATTAAGCCATTTTAGTTAGCTTAGTTTTTTTAGTTTAGCCATTAGTCGAGTTAAAATCAAACCATTTATTTCAATATATTAAACTTTTCTCAATAAATAACAATAGATTACTGTAAATCATACTTGAAATCTCGGGAGATTTTTCTTCAATTTTATTAATTTTTCTATTTGTGTCATATCCAAAGAAAATATCTTTTTTTAAATTGTTCATAATAGTGTAGACATCTAAGATAGTTATGTTATTTCCTTCTAAAAGGTTCACAGTTTTATTAAATACATGCAAAATGTAACTGCAAGGTTTCAACTAACTAAGCGCCGTACGTACATGAATGAGTTCCGTTCAAAAATTCCCTATACAGCGCTGCGGGTGCGTTCCATTCACAGTTAAGGTGGTAGAATCCCCTGTGGTTCGACTCCGGCGGCACCACAGCCACACCTATTTCTGCCTTATAACAGCTGTGTTAAGCGGTGCTGTGATCTGGTTTGAAGGATGTGGTAAGGGAGACAGACTTTTTCGAGGCGTTCCAGCTTAGTCCTCAGGGGTAGAGGGCTGGGGCCACCTGGGGTTGATTACAAATGTCCATGGGCGGCAGTAGCCACTTACCATCCGGTGCACTGCATGCTCGTCTGCTACTTCCAAATTTAAAAAAAACGTTAATTCAAAAAATGCGCTACAATTGAATGGGCGATAATAATATAGTATTTTTCGTCCTATATTGTTTTTCTATAATTTATAGTACAATTGAATAAAATATAGAACGATACTATATAATATAGTACGGGTGGCAAGCCAAGTTACATTGGTCCCTCTTGTCACAATATTTACTAATATACGCTTGGTTCCAATTCTTCTGACTCGTCAGTCAGTGTCTATTTGGTCAGGCTGGGTCTCCCTCTACACTAGCACCCATCAGTATTAGCATTGTATGTTTGTTTTGTGACTCTTTTATCTGCCATTCTTTTTACACGTTGACGCCATCGGGGGAAGCCCAAAGCATCTTTCTTAAATCTGTATTATCGTAAAGGTGTGGTCAGTGAGTGTTACGCCACATGTATAATTATTTGATTTTATATTTATTTTATAATATTAAGAAGGACTTCTTCTTATTAATTGTTTATTTTTTAAATATGGAACCGAAAAAATGGTATTTGTTTTTCCTTGTCACTTGATTTATGATTTTAAGTATTTTCATATTTTTGAGTTTCGGCAGTATTGTAATGCAGTGAGCGATAAGACTCTTTAGTAATGTTTCAAGGTATTCTCATTCGGACCGAATTACATATATGATTCATCATATACAGCACCTCGACAGGAGATAGACTAGAGCGATTTTTTAAAAAAACACCTTTTAACAATTTAAATCAAATAAAACAGTTTAAATTATATCAAATTCTAATTTGTCCAGTAGTCGATAGTTGTGCCATTTCGGCAAATTTTAAAAGTCATACACTAAAAGGACACGTAATCCGTTGAGCTTCCGAGGCTTTTTTAAATCATTTATTTATTAGGTTTATAATTTGTATTGCATTTAAAGTAAATTGGAATATCGTCAGTTAAAGTGAAAATATTCCAGTGGTGTCCATCCCGATATCGTTTTATTTCTAACAATAACTTATTGATAAATTCATCCGCCAGGTCCCAATAACATTTCAGTGATTGATAAGGCATATTCGATATCAATTTAATTTTTATTTAACAAGCAGTTACTGAAATCGACATTATTCACTTAAAATTTAACTGGCACAAGTAGGTATTGAAACATCGAATTATTGAAGAGTTTTACTTTATTTAATCGAGTATAAATGAAGATATTTAATAATGAAGCGTTTCTAGTCATTTAATTAAGAATAGGGTTTAACATGCTGAACATCCGTTTTCCCTAAACTGGGTGCTAGTAAAGCAATTTATAGCATTAATTTAAAATAACAATATTATTGGTAAATTTTGTCGTTTAAAAAGGTTTATCCATAGTTTCGCACGCAGTATTAATCGCTGGTAATAATGATCCTGTTTTGTTTATTTTCAAAACATACACCTTGTCAGTCAGTCCTTGTCGGTAATTCGAACGTACGTTCGATATTCGAAATACATATTACCTTCATTTCTATTAAAGGAAATTATGAGGCAAGTATTACATTTATCGATAGGTAACAAAGAAATATTTGCGATTAATTTTACTTTGTTACGGTGAGTAAGCTTGTCTTGTTAAAAAAAATGTATTGTAAATAAGAAATACATAGCAACACGTTTGTGACTATTTATAGGATTTACTAACTAACTTAACTAAGTTTTATTACTATTTAACACTAACTAACAGCCATGTCAGCTGTGATTACATTTACTCGGTATAACAGTGAAGGGAAATGTCGTAATGGAACCTGCGGATCAGCAGTACCTATTCTTTAAGGGGTGTGAAGTTTGCCAGCTCGCACTTGGGCGGCGTGGTAAACTACGGCCGTAGCCCGTCTTCAAAGGGGAACTGCGTGCAACAGTGGACCGATAAAAGGGTTCATGATGGTGATGATGATGATGATGAATAGTAATATTAATTTGTAATGACGTTAGCAGATCTATTCGACGTCGTTTCAGATGCTCGTCACATGATAAAGCAATATTTAATCCGTTGTGGTAGGAAGAACGCAGAAGTAATTTAATTTTGAGATACACAATTTAATGTAAAAATTGTAATTATTGTATTATTCAGTAAATGTTTTTTTTTATGCAATGCGCGCTTGTGAGCGTGTGTGTGTGCGTATATGTTTGTGTGTAGTTCATCACGTAAACACATCGACGTCCAGATTCACTTTAAGTTATGTATAGTGTTTTGTAATGAGAGGTTATATTCTGCTTCGTTGGGCGTGTTGGTTACCCGCGCGACTGCGGATCGAGAAGTCCTGGCTCGGGCACTATTGGTTTTTTCTAACTTATATTTTCTAGTAGTCGCTCGGAGTCTGAATATGTGCCCGGTGTATGGCAATAGTCTCACCACCTATTGCATAGTGGGACGTAAACATAACTGGTCAATCGTTAGAGTGTGCTACACTCCTCTGCCTACTTTTCCGGTGACTACACTCGTGATGATACATTTTTTTTCTTAAATGTTATCCTGAAATATTGTTATTAATATTCGTAGCAAGTACTATATCATTGGTATTAATTTCCTGTTCTATCATACAGTGGAAACTGTGTTGATTTATTGTACTCAATTTATATTATATCTCATACGAGTATGTCCGTTTCTCAAACAAATATATAAGATGTAATATATAAACTGTTCGTTTCCCAAACAAATACATAAGATGTAATATATAAAGACTGTTTGTTTCCCAAACAAAACAAATCTCTAGTTAATCCTTGCCACTGACCCAGTATATCTGACTGCTAGAGAACTTGTAGGTTCAAAAAAATCACCAACAACCCCAAGCTGCATCTATTGGTCTGTGGCTGTTTGAAGAGTTTTTTCTTCTAAATGGTGTAAAATAGTGTATCTTATTATTATTCAAGTCCAAAAAGGATGATTTTTACAATATGAAACAAGGCTAAAAAGTAACATTACGTTTGCACGTACCTACATACATATGTCACGCTATGAAAATTATTAATATTTAATTAAAACGAATGGACGGGCAGCAGTTGAAGTTCATCCATAGTTCGTTTAATTCACTGTTTCAAGGTTATTGATGTTCTTGTGTGAAAGATAGAAGTATTCTTTCTTATGTCTCTACTACCAACTCTACTCAACTCCACCGTGTACTGCTACTGAAACTAGTGCGTTCTACATTAAACGTTATTACGATATCAACGGTAACAATGGATGTTCTCTGTTGCCAAATTTTCTCTATGCAAACTAAATGTGTCATATTATATCAAGTGCTTCTTATAAAGGCGTACAAGTATTTCTCTACACGTTCACAATTTCTACATAAATTTCATACATATGTTGTGCCCAAATCGTCCCTGTAGCCTCTTAGGTGTATATTATATGTATTCTTTGAATGCCTTTTGGATTTCAGTAGACAGTTAACAGAAAACATTAAATAAAATTGTTTTTCCACGTAACGTAAACAAGGATTATAAATGAGATAATTATAGGGAAAAAATATAGTCTAGCTAGTCATTGCACAGGTGTTCAAAGGGCCATACAAAGGGAAATACCTTTTATGTATGTACTCGTATGTATGTATGTACCTTTTATGCATACATCGTGGACCAGTTAATTTAATCATTAATTCTTAATCGATGTTAATGAGGATTTTTTAATAAATACATAATAAATAATATAACATTCCAGATTGCCAGTGCACGTCTAACCAGTGCGGCGCGTCGTGCAAGTCCGACGCAGCGTGCCACTGCGCGCACAAGCGATCCACGTGCCCCCCTCCTACCACTGAAACTAAGAAGTGAAAAGTGATGGGAGCATCACATCACTCAACGTGAAGCATCACATCATTCATTATCGCGTATCATATTACAATAACAAAGTTATTTTTGCGGCTTTTAATGTTAATATATATATTTTTCTAAATGATATAAAAATCATGTAATTATACATCGCCTCGGGTCATATCTCGTTTGGATTAATATACTTTATACAATTAATACATAAAAATGATAATTTCCACATGAGTTTGTCTTATCTTTTGTTGGTAAAAGACTAAAAACAGTAAGTTTTCAGAGTACCTACATGCATATTCGAATAATAGACATTGTTTTGAGTATTACATTGCATAAATAATAAAGCTACATATGTATGTAAAATTTGTGTGTTTATTTTTGTAGTATATAATTTCCAATCCCTTACGTCACGTATGAATATTTGACTATGTATTCCTTCATAGAACTATATGAAACTTCCAAAATTATATTCATACAGCTACTTTCCATTCTAAATACATACTTTCCATTCTAAATATATACTTTCCATTCTAAATACATACTTTCCATTCTAAATACATACATACCACAATGAAACATTGATCATTGATTATAAAGTCGCTTTGCATTTTATTCGAAGGATTTATTTAATATAATTGTATTAATAATAGATTGCATAACGGTTGGTTGAACACATGTTATAAGTTATATTTCTGTAGAGTAACAATAATAACTCATTATCAGCCATGTAATATCGTCTAGTATTGTTTGTTTCTTATCAGCGTAATTACCTCATGCAAGTACCTGGAACAAATCGAACACTTTAAAAGGCATTGCATGAGAACTACATAAATATATTATTATACGTAATTGAATCGAGCCGTATGATATATAATAATGTGTGTAAGGAGTCAGGAAAATGTTAACAGTAAAAAAGCATTGCCTTGTTGAAATATTTAAATCCACAACTGTACATTTGCACCTCCCCAAACTTAAGCATATTCGTCTCTTTTATAAAATCGTATAAGCGTTTTAAGATAGCATATCGCATGTTATAACGACAAAGAAAACAATCGTGTGGAAACCTGTATACCTTAGAATTATTCACAATGTTTTCAAAGATGTATAAAGTTTGTTAAACCCACACTTGGTCAGCGTAGCCGGGTGCAGCAATACAATCATAACCCTACTCAGTATGAGACGAGAACCATGCCCAACAGTGGGACAGTAAAGGGGTTCACATATAAGACCTTTAAATAACGAATCAACCGGTGCTGCATGACTTAACACATGGACTGCATTTATAACCTTAAAAATCTGGAGTTAACACGAGTAGGTACGGATCAAACATGTGGTTGCAGTGTTCATAAATTGATAAAGATTAATTAGTGTTTATTTGCGAGTCATCTTTATATTCGATATCAGGTACCTTCACAAACAATAATAACTTAAGCGATGAATATCGATGCAAACGGTACAGTGGAAAACATTCAATAAATAAAAACGTTGACCGGCTGAAGGTAAAGTTAAATGTCCTGGCCGCCTATGGGCAGCAGCGTAAGTGGAGCGAGAAGCTATTCTGTGCTATACCCAACCCACAACTCCCCCTTAGGGTTATAACCCATCAAGGGAAGCCTATATAAAGCGCTGAACCGCAATAGGCCGATGATGATGGTGATAATGAAATAATAACCCCAAATATCAGGTTTGAAAGTAACCGGTTCACATTGAAAATATTATGAGAATCAGTAGTTTACGGAAATATAAAGACAAAGCAAACTAATACAAAATACTTGCCGTTCAAATCAATATTTTGACAATCACATCCTGGCACGCAATCGTTGCACAGAGGCGACTCGGGTTTTATGCCTGTAAAGCAATACATCCACTTTAAATAACTAGGTCGACGGAAATACGCTCCAATCGATCGGAGCACGGTAAAGGAGGAGCTCGGATAGATCCGAAACTAGCCGGGATATCCCGTAAGAATATTCGGGAATTAAGCCTGGACTAATAGTAGAACACTTTGAGAAAATTTCAAACTTAAATTGCCTAAAACAAAAATAAATACGCCAGACCAAAAGTATATGCCTGTATAAAGATGGTAAATGAATCTATCACTAACAATTGCAAAGATATTGTGAGGAAAGATGTTCACAAGGTGGCTTTAATTTTTACCTACAATGTGTTGAAATATTTTGTAGATTGTGAATCTAAGGGGAGGATAAAATTATTTTACAGTTGTGAGCTAGAGAAATATATTTTAAAAAGTTGGAAATATTAATGATTTAATTTAAATTAAAGCCAAAACTTATGCTCTTGTTCATTATAATATATTAACGACATACATGATTCTCCGTCGATAATCTTCATTTGGCTCCTTTTATCTCGATGAAATTTAATAATATTCCTCTCGGAAACACAATCACTTGGTGCAGTAAGAGGAATATTCAACGGTGTATCGTAGTCATTCAAATTATTTGGTAAAAAGTGTTCCAAAAAAGTCGTAAGGTTCTTAGAAAACCTATTGACATTGAATTGTTTAACGAGGCGTGACTATAAGAGCAGCCCATCCATCCGTTTACATGACAATGGAGCAAATTTAATATTCAATACAGAAGGAAATGAATAAATAAAAAAATATAGGTACCTACGTACGATAAAATATATACAAATAAACTAAAGTGTTACGTATAAAATGTTTAGAAACGTTTTGGAAACTAGAATTAAAATTGAAAACAATTATTTCGTTTAAAAATATATGCATAAAATATTCTCCTTAATAATATGTATTTACTGACTGGTGCGACAACATGCAACTTGATTCAAGACAACTTAATTTGTTTCTATCATTTGAAATTAAACCTTAATATGCTTAGCTCTAAGACAATTTTTCTTCTGTGTCATATAGGTACATATGTAATTGGTGAATACTACACAACAAATAAGCTACAACACAGAATACCATTATGAACGGGTAAGCATAGAAAATTTAAAGAACCAACTCGAAACGTTAACGAACGCTTAACAGTATTCAACAATATAATCCAAAGACAAAAACCAATTCTACTGGAAAAAATTCAAGGGAACCACAAGACCGTCGTTAATGTTTTTGTGATAGATGTGTCCGATATAAAAGTTGATGTTTGCTCCAATTCAGACACAGTACCAAAGATCTATTCGCGATTCTTCTACTTACCTAACAAGTATCTTATCCATCATGCCTGCCCCCTGCGAACCGTGCAAAGGTAAAGAATTCTATCAAAATGACTTATTCTTTTTTAATTACAGTGTGCCAAAAAGATTCAAAAACTCATTGGAAATCAAATGAATTTCGTTTTTCGCAATTTAGTGCGTTCAAAATTCTATTTAATTTGCCTAATGGTAAGTGAACCAACTGCTGAGTCAGATGTCGTGGGTTCAATTCCCAGCCAGAAAGAATATTTGTGTGATGAGCACAGGTATTTATTATGCGTTTGTTAGTCAGATTGTGTATGTAAGTACTACATGTCTATATTATGTACTGTATCAGCCGTTTGGTTACGAATGGATGTTCGAAATGATTGGATGTTCGAAAATATTTAATATTATTATTCTGTTTATTACGAATGATTTTTAAGATTCGTGCAAAGATGGCGCTGCATGCAAAGATAGTTGCACCTGCGAAGCCAACTGCTCCGACTGCTCCTCTAGCGGTATGTTTTACTTTATCTTTTATCTTTTTTATTTCTCTCAGCATCGTCTCATTGATACGCTCGCGAATGGACTCGCATGGTCCTTGCCGTGTTTGTTAATATTAATTTTCAATCACTTTCATTTTCATACCAATTGAATGAAAGTTAATTTTTAAAAGTACCTATATATATTTTTTTTAAGTTTAATTAATTTATATTCAGATTAAATTTCTTTTTATTTGACTTCTCTATATATAAAAAGGCAGTGTTTAATAAATAAATAAATAAAACAAATAAATTATGTAGGTATTTCATTTATTACTTATTTACAGGTGGTTGCTGCTAACATCACTGTAGAAGATTGAATTTCTCAGTTTCTTACTCTGAAGATCTCCGTTGTATGATTGGTTAATTATTGTTACTCAATAAAAAAATCACTGTTCATCCATTTATGTTTTTAATACTTTAACAATATATGTTTATCATAAACGTAACTGGTCAAACTTGGGTGTGTTACACTTACCTATCTACTTCTTCGGAATAGAGGGATGAAAACTCTGACACTATTCTCATTTAGAGAGGCTGTGATTGATGGTGATGGTCATGATGATAATGATAAAACAGACGACTTCAACATTCACATGAATTCCCATTTGAAACTTTCAAATACATTATCGTATTTTTTACCAGTTAAAAACGGACAGCAAATAAGTAATAAGATCGAAGCGTTCGTACTTTGATTGAATGAATGAACAGAGAAGAGAATCAGGTTAAAAAAGACTCAAGACTTCAAGGACTCCAACCCTAAGCTCCAAGCACAGTTAAGAAAATTGCTAGCCGCTACTATGTAGAAGTTTTAACTAGAAATTCCGAATTAGAAACATCCAATATATATCAGACCCGTGACTTAAACCCAGGACATGTTGCGTTTACATCAACTCGACCAACGAGGCAGGCAAGGCCGTATATTAGTGTAGATAATGCTTAACCAATAAAAGTGCCTTGATTTAATTATTTTTCTTGTCAGATTCCATGAGAAAACATGTATTTTGCTTATTGTTAGTGAAAAATTTAATTGTAATTATATTCCACAAACTTGCAGTTAGTACCCATCGTGTTGATGTATCATATTTACGCGGGTTTCAAGGGGCCTCTCACTGAGAAGATCGTAAAGTTCGTTTCTTAAGAAGTTTCATAAGTCTTTGAAATTATTATAAATTTTTAATATTTATATGTAGTTAGAGGTAGTTGAAATAACTGAAATAATTTAAGTATTTGAAATAATTGAAAAAATTGAAGTAATTTAAATAATTGACATAATTGAAATATTTGATAATTTTGAAATAATATTTCAAATATAGTATTTATACTTCAAGAATCCGTGGGAACAAGCAATAACTTTTTACAAAATGTCATTAGCCACGGCTACAGATTAATGTTGATATATGTATATGCTTTTTTTTAATGAAATTAGAGGTTTTGTGTTTTCCTCTGCCTACCTCTTCGGGGATTGCAGGCGTGAAGTTACTTATGTACATATTAGTCATATATGCAGTGTCTGTATTTTTAAAAATAACATTGAAGTGAGACTTATAGCCAGTCGAATAATTTCTTTCTACCTCTCAGTTGAGAAAAATATTATGTTTACGTTTTATAACAAGTTTTCTCAAACTTACTTTTTATAAATAAAGCGTTCAGTGAAATACGTGACAGGTATAGTAAAACAAAGAATAAATTTAACAGAACATAATTTATTAAATTAAACAATAGAACAGCAGTATAGTGACGAAGAAGACGATTGAGAAGGAGATGGGAAAGCAAGTTTCAAGCACGTTACTGACGCGGGTGCCCAGCGACTGCCGCCGCCTGCGGTCCGCACCGTCCATTTTTAACAGCACCCACCTGAAAATATCAAACCGACTATTAATAATTAACTCACCATCATTGTCAACACTTTCGTTGTTCCACTGATAGGCGAGTTTCTCCTGTCACAATGAAAAACGTTGAGGCTATAGTTTGCTACGTTGACAAGCGTGGTTTGGAAGACTTTACAATGCTTAGAGAATATTATGGGAAATCTTGCACCGCTTAGTGCAAGGTTATTGGATGGCCAGGGATGATCCAAATAAGTTTCAACCGTGTATATATTTTATTTTTACGTCTCATGTATCATTTAAGAGTGTAGGTACATATATCATGGATCTTTCACGGTATCTATATTAGGCCTAAAGGTTTTTAGACTGATGCATTGTTTAAGATAATAAATTTGTGAAAATTTTAAGTCACCAAACGTACTTGTATTGGATAAGTGTTATAAAGTTTACTAGGCCATAATATGAGGTAGTACATACAATCTGTTTAACATGTTCTGTGAAGTATCGGAATGTTCGTAATTACCCGCTAACGGCTAGCTACCCAAAAGCGGA
>DWFO01004374.1:0-11403 GCA_018246595.1 Mimoniades nurscia nurscia
CTGGTGAAACGTGGGAATGTTCTACATTCCTCTGCCTACTTCTTCGGGGATTACAGGCGTGAAGTTACTTTTTTTAAATAACTCATTCTTGCAGCAGTTTTAGACATGGTGCCTATTATTATTATATTATTCGATATGCATTATATACATACGGGTTTTGTGATTTTTCTTAAACTTCCTAATACAATGTGAGTTAATTAGTTTTAATGTGTGTTGAATTATTCTTACTGAATATTATAGGGGCTGATTTTTTTTTAAACTTTAAAGCAAGTTATCTTTATTAACAATAACAACGTTAACCTTGCTGTTTCCGTCTGGGTTTTCGTTTAAATTTAAAACTGGTTATTATACATATAAACAAAGAGGCGTAATGTATAATAATGGCCAATTTTGCACCAGGTTTATTACGGCTGTCGACTGCTTTAAAAGTACTATGTTTGTTCTTCGGTTCCAGATATTTAAATAAGGAATTTTGAAATTCCTTAATACTTTAGAATAATTAAAGTAATGTAAATCTTGATACGTTTTTTTTTAAATATAGTCTGAATACAATATTACGACACGAATAATCCATATTGTTACGATTATGGACTCTTATTGCTTTTTGCTGTTGCTGCCGTTGGATACAGGTCTGCTAGCGCGACTGCCGTCGGGATGTCCTGGGTTCAATGCTCGGGTCGGGCTCTCTTAAATTTTTCTAATTTAGAATTTCTAGTGGTAGCTCGGTGTCCGGGACTTTGTCCGGTATATGGCAGTTGGCTCACCACCTATTTCATAGTGGGACTTAAACATAACTGGCGAAACGTGCGAGTGTACTACATTGTTCTGCCTTCGTCTTCGGGGATTACAGGCGTGAAGTTACGATGTATTAACTCTTTGTACTCCGTTGTCGCCGTATTTGCGACATTAAAAAGCTACACTGGCATCTAGGATGGAGTGCAAAGCTGCCACGCTGGCCAAGCGCGTGTTGACCGAACTCATAATCCTCACGAGATATTTTTCTTCTCAGAATTTATACAGTTACGATTGACAGATACGAACATTCCACTATCAAACCTCAGGTGGTCTCTTTACCTACACGACTCTTTAACATAATGAATAAAAAAAAACATGTAATCCTTGAACATCACAGATTCAACGATACTACAATTTTGTAGGCATTTTTGTATTTTTGTATACTTTGTGACTTTGTTCGGCTGCCGTACTTTTAATTACTCATTAACAGGCCCTTCCTTCACATGAGCGCGGGAGGATAGAAGCAGCCCGAGTTCATAATCATCAACACATTCATCTTTCCACTCTTACACACGATTTTAATCTTAGAAGCAGAAGGTTTATAGGCGTACTCGCCATGTTGTCCAACTGGAGATGAGTTAATTTTACACTCCTTTGAATGGTCAATGGATAACTCTAAGGTATGCGTGTAGGCGGTGCCAGAAGCTCTGCTCTGCGAACCCCATCCCTCATGGCCATGGGATTACGGGCATGAACCTTCTGGGAGGCCAATGTTCAGCAGTGGACTACAATAGGATGATGATGATGTTGATGGTGTGCGGCTAGTGATATATATTCTTAAAGTGCACATATATTAGTATGACTTCAACCTACGATCTCGGCTGTGGAAGGATGGATTCGAAAAGAATAGGTCAGTAGTAGCAGCCAGCCTGGGTTACATGTGGCAGAACAGAACAAGAAAGGAAATGTTATACATACCTAATTGTATAGGTATAGCATTGGAGAGATAGTTTTAAACGGAAGAGTGTTAAGAGATAATCTGATTAAACCTAGCATTTAAGAAAAGCAGTGTTAAATATTGCATTATGTATTATTTCGCCAGCTGATTTAGGCTGCCTACGTAACCTTATTTCGCAAACCATGGGTATAGCTCTTAGTGTATGTAATTATGAAGTCATTGTAAGAAAATAAATGCATTCATTTGTATAGGCATTTGGGATGACCTACGTATTAAAGTCAATGACGTATGTTTTTTAAATCTGCTACCAGGCGAGCATGCAACTAAACTGAAAAGTAGGTACCGTTGAGAAACTTCTAATAAATTTTTCACATTTTTAATGATTCATTTAAAAATGGCAAGCAATTTATTTACGTCACTTTAACTTGGAATTTAGTTTTAATAAATTAATGGTTTGATTAGTTTTGTAAAATCTTTTGCGGCTTACTCCTATTTATAAATTTTTTATAAAAATATTAGAAAAGTATAAGATTATTCCATTCGGTCATTTATTGTTCTGTGGAGAAAAACAGAGTTGATTAATAATTGACAATTATCAAACCCAACAAAATGGGGTTAGTTTTTAAATATTTTTACGTTGTAATGAAATAACAATTACATGTAACATTGCTGAAGACCAAATATAATATGTAGTAGCTATAATAGTAATACAATGATGTGAAGATGGCTTCAAGAGAATGCGTGTGGGCAAAAAGAGTAAGTCTTACATGATTTTAAAACAGTACGTACTTGATAACAAGCTTCAGATTTCTGTTTATAATATTCCACACGTCGATAATAATTCAACTATGAATACATAATTGCTAAATCGTTATCTTAGTTACAATTTTAACCTCATTTATAATTCAACAATTATATTTATGGGTTTCAGTGACATTTCAATAGTGGCAGACTTTTATTTTATAGTAAGTTATTATTTCGATTAATTTTCGTTTGACTTCTTTCAGAGCCTCCTCGACGACAACAGAAGACTAATAAAAAGAGAGGTGCTAAGAAAAAGAAAAAATTGACATGTACTCAAAGATGTTGTCGAAAGATTCGCAGATGGATTTGTAGGAAAATTAAACGTGGCTGTAAGAAAAAAATATTCGGATCACCGGATCCTTATCTGAGTGATTATGATATAGCTGGCCATAATTTGGGTAGTATTAGAGATATATTTAAGCGAAGCAAAAGCAAACATGTAAACGATATTGACGACAAACATACTCAAAATAAACGTAAAAATATTTTTTTTGGTATAGATAAAAAACCCTCTATTATTACATTGTTTCGAAAAAAGATGGTAAATTCCAAGAATGTACAGCCTTATAAAGAAACCATAATGGGTCAATTTGAGCAGTATTCATTTACTGGTCTGAACGATAAATGGTCGATGAAGAGTATAATGGATTTCAAGGAAAGGTCTCTTTTCGGATCACAGAAATCTAAAATTATTAAAGAAAAGATAAGTAAAGTTTTTGATGAATATTTGAACAAAAACAAAGGTTCTAAACTTCTCAAAAACTTGAGTGTTACAGTTTTGCAAGAAAAGTTTTCAGTTACTAAATCAAAGCAAGGAATTTTGGAAAAAATGCTAGAAGATTTAAGAAATGGAAAGTTAAATTTAGCAGAATTAAACATTGAATCTAAATTAGATATATTGAATTTAGACAAACGCCGCTTTCATAAAATACTACGAGAATATATGAACAAGGAAAAACGAATTAAAAAAGACAATTTAATTAACTTGAATGTTGCCGATTTGAAAAAGAAGTTTCCGGTTTCGGGATCTGAGGAAGCAATTTTAAAAAAGATCAAAGTGGATGTTAAGAACGGCAAATTAAGCATGTCATTGCTTAAAAATGTATCGAAAGTTGATTTGAAAAATATCGATAAGGAAACTTTTCGTAAGATAATACATACTTACGCAAACAAATACAAGAAACAAAAGGTATCTTTTGAGCGGCAATCTAAACTGGAACAAATTCGGTCTTTCATAAAATCTAAAATATGAAATAAATCGAAAGTCTTGAAACGCCAACATATGTCGATCATAGAAATTGATAAATTCATAGCGATGGAAATTTGGAAATTCACATTACAGCTCGTTCTGAGCCATTGACATGAAACTTGCCGTAAATGCAATATTTTGAAACCGTGTATTTCTAACAATAAATTTTTATAAAGCTACTTTGATTGGATATACAAAACAAGTGCAATTTTAAAGTACTATTACTATACTTTCATTACGAATTATACACAAATTTATTCAATTCACAACTAATATTTGCGTTCAATGTTAATGTCCCGAAAAACAAAACTTATTAACTAGCGTACTTTTTTGTCGACAGTACATAAAAATGTACCCAATAATTAAAACCTACAGTCCTTGTGCATTTGTGATAAGAGAAATGTACAGATGTCACGCTAGATTTATGACGGTAAGTTTATACATTTCATTTCTTCAGATTTCTTCTTGAACTCCAAACATTTAACTGTCTTACAAATAATTTATATTTTCAGCTTTTTCTAGTAACATTACCGATGGCTACAGCAAGGACATGCTCAGGTCAGAATAGTCGTCCGAATTCAGATTCCAAGAAACTTGTTGAAAACATAGAGGAGAATCCTAGCGATACAGTCACGCAGAGGCCAAGAAAGAAATGCTGCCCGTATGATTTTAACAGTGCATTGTGCCAAGTTATTGGAGATCGACTGTTGTGTGGGTACGACAGAAATGTAGGAAAGCCCGATATAGACAGCGTTGTTAAAGATTTGAATAACGGTTGCCGTATGGTGGGGAATAGGATCGAATGCGGTTATTTAGAAGGACCTTTCACAAATTCACGCAGACCTCCAGTTGGGGATGAACTCAGTGAACCAGTTTTAGATTCACCTGAAGAAACATCTACAACAAGAGTTGTGCAAACAGTAAGACTATTGGACGAAGAGCTAATTTATTCTTCTACCACAGAATGCATTGATATCCAGAAGACAGTTATTTGTAGGAGAATGTAATTTACTGGCTTAAACATTAATTAGCATCTAGTGACAAATGTGAAGATTCGCTAAACTTGATGGAACAAAATTTAAAAAATAATATCGGTTTAAAAATTCACCAAATACATTCCATTACACTCAACGCACGCAAATATATTGTGTTATCTGCTATTTGTTATCTGAATTTTATAAGAGAAGATATTTAATTATCGTAAAGTATAACACATATTATTATAGTAAGCAGGTGTCAAGTCACTGTCCGCCAGCTGTACATACGTACATATCTGTATATTACGTTGATATTGTTAGCGCCTGGACTATTAACGTAGCAATCTGTCCATGTTTGGCGTATTGACTATTACTAGTAATTTATTACAACAAACTACAGTTTATGAAATCACCGCAGGAGCTACATTTAACATACGAAGATAGTAGGCTTGTGTTCTTTTGTTTTCCAACTGTAACATTTTTTTAATCACCATTAAGATCCAATTGTTTCGATTCGCTTAACACTTCTGCACTATGATTCAAGGCGGATAAGAAGCTAATGTACGACCTGTTGTCTGTATTGATTCTACAAAATTTCTATAGGCTTAGTGATGTCCTAAATAGTAAACGTAAAGTTGAGGTATCGGCATACATCATCATCGACATTTCTTATTGTTCTAATATTGGACACATCTTTACTGAACCAGTAAAGTGCGGGAGGACGGACTGCACACAATATAGACATATAATATATAATACATATATTTTAAGCTGTAAGTATAAAGTATAAGGTATTTCTGTTGAACATTTTCGTTTTCGTCTTCACCTTAATTGGCGCCACTACATCAGGTCGTCAAACTACTCTACATAAGTCAACGCAATCGATGCGTCATCATAATAATTATTGCATAATAGTTTATTTTACTTTCGACTTAAAATAAAAACACAAAGAAGAAAGTGCATTTTACGTCGACCGCGTAACATACAAAGCAGGCATGTGCCAGTTAACGTGCATTCGTATTTTGTGTAATAGTAAATCTCGTTAGAATATTTTATACATTGTCAATAATAAATAACAAAACAGAGAAGACCGAATCAAAAACATATCAAACCTGAGAAAATTAAATCGGTCATAGATCGCTGTACTACAATATAACTGTTATATATGTATAAATACATGGGTACAAAACACTGGAAGCTGTAAGCATATGCAGAGGTGTATATATATTAAACTAATGATATTTAATACTAATCTTAATACTATTACTAATACTCATACCAGTTCTAATATCAGTACCTACTAAAACTGGTACTATTACCAGTTCTAATAATATTACTAATACCAGTATTGACATCAGTACTAGTACCAATGCCGGTACTAATAATAGTGCTAATTTTAGTACTAATACTAGTACTAATACTTGTGTTAATACTAGTACTAATACTTGTAATAATAGTAGTACTATACTAATAATACTAGTACTAATGCTAGTACCACTGCTACTTTTTTGTACACTATAAAGTACTGTACAGGTGGCTCAGTATAACATATAATAAATACTCGTACATTAAAATGCATCATCCATTTTAACAACACAATTTTAATAATATTAAAAATAAAATAAATTATTTATTATTCTAGCCATAATTTACTTAATAAAAATATCCATAGGGCAGCTCGCAAACATTGTATATAAATTGCTAGAGTCGGCTGTGCTTTTAAATCGGTTTCCCTTAGAAAGTAGAGCTCCACCTTAATGCTACATTTAGTTCAACGAAACATATAGTCTAGTGCAGCTAATTCGCTGTCCAAACTAGGTGGTCGGTCTTCTGACAATAGAGTGAAAATTTCTTTCATTATTGATGTTTCTGAATCGTCTTTTGGGAACAAGTAGTCGAGGTATCTTGTTATGATGTCAGACATGCCTCGCTTTGAAGAAGCCGATGTTCCACCTGCAATATGCTCGATGATGTCTTCGAAAATGTCGGCTTTCATTTGATGCAATAACGCAACGACGAATATAATTGTTAAAGTGCGTTTCAGAGTTGCCATGTCCCTGGGAATTAAAAAATTTATGAGGAAAAAATTATTGTTACGCTAAGTCCAAAACTACAAAAACCATGTACCTACACAGATGTTGTAAAAATTTAATAATTGTTATATTATTAAGATACCTTACGAAGTAAATGTATTTTAACATTCAAATTTAACTGGCACACAAAGTGGTCATTTTTCCTATTATAATTTTTACATAGTTGATAACATATTCTTATTTCAAATTGATTTAATAAAGATCTTATAAACAATATTAGGAAAAGACATTTTTATTCTATATTCCCTCACGTTGAAGGCTATTTGGATCAATTATTGTCCGACGGTGAAAAAAAAACCGGTCTAAAAGGTGAAATTGTTTATGTAACTTATTAAATTAGCATACAACTACGGTAAGAGCGCTGTTACGCTGAATAACATTTTGTTTTATCTCGGTAAACATTTCATTCTATGGAAGTTACTTAAAATATTTCCAGAGCTGTGAAATTTTTTGGAGCCTTACAATGACAATATATTACCTAGGTACACACGAATGGCAGATTTCGGAAAAATACACACATAATAAGTATATGAAAGTTAAACAAAATATGATATATGGATTTTTTTATCTTTACTGAAGTGTTTTAAGCAAGAGGTCAGTGATACGAGATATTAAATAAATGTAAAATATTTTTTTTTTATATTTTTATCTTAATAATACAACCTAATTTCTCTATTGAATAAATAGTTTAACGGTACACAATTTGTAAAAAAAGAAAAAATCCATTAATTTTCAAAATATCGTATAAAAAAAGATTTTTTAATTACCTTTCTATTATCCTATTTACGTCCTTAATAGGGAAATAAATAACTCATCGTATACTTTCATCAACACTAAAACATTTTCACTTAAACAACTATTTGTTGTAATCTTTTCACAATATAGTTGGTACTCGCAATTTTTATATTTTGCTATTCGCCGGCAGTCAGATTAAGGAACTGTCAGTTCTCACTGATTTTCTGAACTGTCGTACGTTGTGTCGTGTGTGCTGCCACCGCTGGACTTTCCTTACGCAGGGAGTGGTGGTGTAAGTTGAATTTTAAGTTATAATGATGCTAAATTTTCTACGGCTAATACCACTGGGTTTGCAGGTACGATGCCCGACGGATAGCAATATTTATGTAACACATGAAAGGTCTGATCGTGCTTCGTGCAAATATCGGTTTGTGCGGCGATCAATATGACCAGACTAGCTATTATTCTTATCGTAAACAAAACGTAGTTCTTGTAGTATTATTATCTGAGCATTTCTCAGATCAAATCGAGTGACATAATCATAGGCAAAACATCTATCTGAGATTTAGTCTTTGGTACCTTTAAATACAGGTTTGCAAGGAAAGTGTCCCACCATATTTATTAAAGCGATGTCATCAACGAAATAAATAGTTCACACTTTGAACTTGTGAAATTCATGAATGATGTATGTTTAAATTTCTTTAAATACAAGCTATTTATACATATGTGTATCCTTGCCTTCATCTCCGTTGATAAACCGTGGAACAGTTGATAGTTAAATCATGAGTTAAATATTTAGCATGAGCTAATGAAAAAAAATATATATAAAAAACGACTTCTCGTATGTGGGCACAGATAGGGAAGAGAAAGAGCGCGCATAGTTATTTACAACGGTAATCCTTTCCACACGGCCGCTTCTGAGCTCATTACAGTTATTAATAATTATATTTAAATAAATGCAAGAGTAATTAATTGCTTTTTTGCACGTTTTTCATAAACATTATGTCGTAACCAAGAATATGAATGAATGTGAATTCAATATTGTATATTCTCGTGTGAAAGAGATGAATGTAGAAGAAGCATAGGTGTGTAAGGACAGGGATGTTGGACACGTGGTGCTCCCTGCCTACCCCGTAAGGGAGCTACTTGATTATATAAAAATAGTAAACATTACTCTCTCAGAATGCCTCGTTAGTCGTGTTGGTTGCAAGCGATATTGCCAATCGAAGGGTTCTATATATGTATATTATATATTATACATATTATATATTTTCTATTAGTGGTTCGGAGTCTTGATATGTGCCCGGTGTATAGCAATAGGCTCACCACAAATTCCATAGTGGGACGTACATGTAGCTACTGAAACGTGGTGGTTTAATACACTCCTTTGTCTGCCTCTTCGAGGATTAGAGGCATGACGTAACGTTTATATTACATTATATCTTAGTAAATATTATGTAATATCGCTCACAAATCAGGTATTTTAGTTGCTCAAATTTTAACGAGTTTCTCTATATACGTACACGGATATTGATAATATAATTCCATGCGTGGTTTCGAAACCGGTATCCATTACTTTCGACGACCCAACATTGTTCGTGCTCGGCCCATTCTCGTCACGACCGCGTCTGTCCTTACGTCTGCATTGTAATTATTGTCCTAGATAAACAAACGAGATTATTTAGATTAAAGTTTTGCTTGGATGTTTGCAGTTTTTACACCAATTTCATAATTTGCCGAGTAAATGCCCGAGTACCTAATAAATACGAGTATGTTTGTCTTTGTAAATCTTTCTTCTTTTTTGTTTATTACTTTGCTCGTAAACCCAAGTAATCATTTACGTTTATTCTTATCTTATTGTCCTTGAAAAACAAAATGGTCAATAAAATGTTATTGTTCTATTCAATTATGATAATATGCCATTTTGGTATGAAAATATTTAAAGAAACTCCGGAAAATCGTAATAAAGTTTATGGAATGATATATCATAGACTACTGTTAATAGAATCTGCTAATGAATGTTAAATATTTTGTTTATATCCGTTTCTGATGGAAAATATCGCAGAACATGATAATTAGAATAATCATTTGATGGTAATTCCCAAGTCGGTTACTTGTACTAAAAGGAAAAAAACACACATTCGGTTTTTAAAGTAATGACATATACCTATAGGCAATTTATATAATGGTGGCAATTATATAATACTGCGGTATGATTTTTGAATAAAGAATGTTTTAATGGAATTATCAATTAGGTACTGTTATTTACCTACAAGTAAATGCTTTCATTCTGTTCTTGGAACAAAAATGTGTAGGTATTGTTTTCGTGCCTATGTAATCTATGTTTCTGGAAAAGTTGGTGTTAAATGATTACATCGTCTTGAGTTTTGCGTTTTAATGTCTATTAAAAAACAAAGGCATTATAGAAACCTTAACCCGCTTAGTGGAATTTTTCTTGCACGCTTCTCAAAAGGTCGCCCCACTTCTTGATAGTAGAGATCATCTCACGGTGCCAATTAACTGAGAAAATGTTTATTTAAAAGGGATCACTTTTATTATTCTTCAGTTATAATTCTAGTCTCGGCATCATGAAAACGCTCAGTCAGGTAATTTAATCATTTTAAATTGAATATTGATATTTTACTTAAAAAAAATATTAAGTCGTACCTATTCTTTCCACAGATCTTGGTATGTTTTGTCATAGTTCAGAATTTAATAGTAGTCTCGCCCAAGCCCATATTCAAAGGATTGAGTTTTAAAAAAAACTATGAGGTGGAAATAAATGCTGTACCGTTTAAGCACATATCGTTCTTCAAGGAGAAATGGTTCCCTTTCAAAATGATCGGCATTAGGCACGATATTGAAAAAAGGGAAGTGGATCCCAGGAATGACAACTTGTACAGTGTAAATGAACTGATTGATGAGGATGAAGTTGATAACTATCCCGGACTACTCACCAGTGTGAATAAAAATTTGGACTTTAATTCAGAAGCTGCATTAATTCAAAATCCTGCGCCCGTGGTTGAAAATTCGGAATCTTTTAATGTGCCAGTGATTGTTCCAAAGAATGTTGTAAGCACCTTCGTTCAAGCATCGCCTGTTGTACCTTTAAACCCTAGCATAATAATAGCACCGTCAATACAAACAACGGGTAGTGTTGTGCAACCAGCTACAGTGGTTCCTTTAAAGTCACAAGTTGATATCAGTTCAGTTTTAAGTAGTGTCGCTTCTCAATCGATCGCACCTCCACCCTCACCAGAAGAAGTTATTACACCTATACAACCAATGTACACTCATGTAGATGTCGCTCCCACTGATAAACTAGAGGAGAGCATTTCAAAATTGCACACAGATATTTCTAGTGCAGTTCCATTGAACACTTTAGTAGCAGCTCCTGCTCAAGAAATGGATTTTCCTTTACCGGACGTTAAGGACGAGGCGCCTGCAGTTAAGGCACCGGCAATTGAAGCAGCTAAAGTGAATGAAGAGATTAAGGCAGAGCCAACACCAGTGGTCGTGACGCCAGTGATAACATCAGTGGTTGAAGCGCCAGTCATAACTCCAGTCGCTGAATCACCTGTTATAAAACCGATACTGGAACCGCCCGGTGTCGTATCGCCGATACTCGAAACACTGGGCAAAACGGGTCCGCCGGGCTTGTTGATGAGAGGCACTCGTTTCGTTTTATATTTCGGTTCGGTGATGCTTCAATTGCTGTCGCAGATGCTGTCTGCGAGCCCACCGGCTCTACACCAGGTCACTGAATCTTTAGCTTTAAGTTAATGTAGGTTGTTGAGTATGTAATTAAAATGTTCCAATAAGTATGAAATTAGTTTTATTAAATCAGTCGCA
>DWFO01004375.1:0-11403 GCA_018246595.1 Mimoniades nurscia nurscia
ACCCCGTGCTTGCGCTTCAACCACTGCCGCAACACGGGTCCGATCGCCTCCAGGGTCAGGCGTCCGCTAACTGGCGCCACCACCCTCTGCTCCCAGCGTCGGAGCACCTCCTCCTGGGCCCTACGGCGCCACGCTTTCTCCTCGACTGGCAGCGGGTGTTCTCCCCTCTCCCGAGCATCCATCCGCCGCCAGTACTCGCATGCCAGCGACTCCGCGTTCAGGTCCCACGGCGGCGTCCCGGCCAAGACGCATGCCGCCTCCCAAGATATGGTGCGGTACCCCCTCACTACTCTGACCGCCATGACCCGCTGGGGTTGACGCAATAGGGTCCGATTCCGGACAGTCAGAGCATCGGCCCAGATGGGTGCCCCATAAAGTGCCATGGACCGCACCACCCCTGTGTAGAGACGGCGACAGGCCACATTCGGCCCACCCAGGTTAGGCAAGAGCCGGCTCAGCGCTCCGGCAGCCCTATACAACACATGATCGTCTATATACCGGCATAATTCACATATCGTTCTGAGTTCAACTGGTTCATATGTAATCTTCCTAAGAAATATGTACACAAAAAAGTATCAATATTTATTATCTACATAATAACTAATTTCTCTAGTATCAGCAAAGTTATTTTAATATTAAAGTTATAATGTAGAGTCAACGAATAACAGTACACCCTAGTACTAAAATGGCAGCAGGCGATAGCGATGCGCTACAATCCATCCAATCCACAATCCGAGTTCCACAATCCAGCCGGGACGCGTGCGCCGTGACTATCGCACGCGGCGAACGGAACGCTACCGCCATTGTGCGCGAGTTGCCCAACAGCCCAACAGCCGCAAGCAGCCGCTCCTGCGTCCGCCGCGTCGGCCACACTCCATTAAACGCGCTGAAGCAACCGCACAGATTGATGGCCCCTGAGAGATGTGGTGCTGTAATTGTTTGTACATTCGTTACTGCAGTAGCCAGTCGACGAGTAATGGATGAAAGTGAACATCGAATCTAACGCTAATCAATGTTCTATTTGCTTCAATTTATTTGTGAGATGTTCAGCACACTCCTCTAATTGATGTTGCCTACACAATTACTATACTCCTCTGCCTACTATTTCGGGTAAATAGATGTGTGATATTATGTTATGTCATGTTTAAACGCTAAACCTAACTGGGACGTGAAATGCTAAGTTTAATACACCGCAAAGAACAATAATAAATATTATTATTATTAGAATTATATTGTTATAATAACTATATTCTCTTCATAAGTATATCTTAAAACAACTAGTATTTCTACTGTAATTGACGTTAGCATGTTATGTGAATGATCAATAACAGTAATAGTAAATAATTTACAATGCGAACGCAAAGCACGCTCTGTCCACTCTGAAACATTAACAATTGCCACCAGATTTACGGCATCTAACTAACAATGAGCGACCATAGATGGCCCGAGGATGCGAGTCGCGATAACATCGTGAGGCCTGTGAAATATTTAACACAAACTTTCGGTGCATACAAGGAGACCGTTCGCCGTGTAAATGATAATTAAGTGCGATCCCACCAGAGATTGCTTTCAACTCGCCTTCTAACTATAATAATATCCATAGATAAATTATTAACGTGGAATGTCTAATGAAACATAGCTTACGATATGTTCTAACATCATCATTCTGATCAGGAAGATTCCCGAGTGGCGTCCATATCCCGGCAAAAGTACTATGTATATGACGCTCTCCTACCAGGTGGTCTGACGACCTTAAAAACATCTTAATTCACTAGGCCTAGGAATGTGAAGAGTAGCACCGATTAGGGGAGGTCTATGTCCGAGCAGTGGCCTTTCTAAGACTGATGGAAAGATCAAGATCATCATCTTCCAACCTCCTTCGTCTACTGCTAAACATAAACCTCTCCAATAACACACCACTGAGCTAGATCTTCCGTTCTTCGTTTCCCACTAAGACCAGGCATTCTTTTCAATAACAACATAATCATATTATCAAAATCGTATATTAGCCAAAAATAAATAAAAATAACTGTTTCCGTCACAGGAAATGAATAGTGATAACTTTATGCAAAAAAAATATTTTCTTTTAAATTTTGCTTGTTATATTTGAGAATCAAACTGAGAATAGTCGATAGGCAACAATGCACGTGCATACCAGATTACAATGTTGCATTCAATCCACAGAGATAGTTTCGCTCTTAACGCGAACATCGCGCGGCCCCCCACGTACAGAGCATGCGGCGGTCGATACGAACTCGCTTACCGTTTAAAAAACACCTCATTTCCCTAGACTATGGCTTCGTGCGAATACGATAATATATACGTAATATATTCAACGACATATATGTACATATATCCAGATGCCACCTACACAGACGTGGGACACGTCGAACGCCGGCGCATACCATCAGATTACCGACTCCCGGGGGATCTAGCTACGTAGGTCCTTAAGTAACTTTTTGTTGGTGCACTTAGAATGATAAATGTGACGCTAATGTACGTAAAAAGCGAGCTAGTTAAGAGAAAGAGGGGGGGGGGGGAGGCGATCATTCGTTCTTCGGTTGGCGAGCGTTTTTCCGACGACACATTGCTAAGCAAATATAATCTTTACGTATGAAATAATAACGGTGGAGGCATGCAGGAAGGATGTTGTATAACGTGCAAGTTGCTTCATTAACAACGGGGACGTGTTCGCGGAACGCCCGTGGGAAACAATTTGTGATCGCGTACATAATATCGCGGCGCGGCTTGATGGAAACTTAAAGAATATTTTGATTAATACTGAACAATTATTTATTTATTTAATATTCACTATTGGCTTCAACATGATGATGGATGTATAAATCGAATCAACATTTAAGTTTATTTATACATTTATTTACAAAAATATAAAGCTTCATTTATTAGTGCATACGTAACTTTCTGCTTGTTCATACAGCCAAACATTGATTTGCATTTCCTGGTACAGTACATCAGTACATCGGTTGAATAACGTTGAAACGTGCTTACATACATACAAACATACCTACACACGTGTACAACGTGAATTCTGAAATAAAAGCGCCGAAGGAAATCTAGGCTTATATCTCGAAAAGTCTCTAATACGTCTTGGATGTAAAACGACGTTTCCAACCATTGCATGGCAGCGAGAATATACGCCAGTGTCAACAGCGATAGAATAAGATCATATAAAGTGTACAATATGAAAACAATTTAATGCAACTGCAGCGACAGTTTTGTATGCGTATAGCAGAGAGGGTTGAGCGAATAGTGATTAAAAGTTTACGAGACCGCTCGAAACCCGCGCGTGCGCAACACGGTCCGACGTAGTCAATCCGACACGACACTCCCGTTAGTTGCTAACTAATGGGTTAATCTATTGAACGAGCTATAGACACGATACATTTATTGCTAACCACAGCATGGTATTCAAAATTGCCAAGTAACTGAGTTAAAAATAGATATTTTGTACACAACAATGTCAATTCAAATTCAAACCTTTTATTCATATGTCTACATGTCATTATAAATTGGTAAACAATTGTTGAAGCCGCCTAATAAGGGTAAATACATAATATACACGTTTGACGGGCGCCTCCACTCTTCCAAAACTCAAACATATAAATTATATTATTAATTAATATACTGTACTCTAAAGTTACACTTACAATGTATGGCCTATATAACTATACATAATATAATTGGTGAAAACTGGTAGTACTAAGTTAGTCCGCCTACTTCTGGTGAAAAGTCGGAGTAGTACTGAACCCCTCTGTGTACTCCGTCGAGGGCGCATTGCTGGTGCGCGGTGTTACATTAATCAATTTTCTTATGGGATAGCAAAGAATCATAAAAAGCTTTAACATACTGGGATTTCTGCATAATGTTCTCGAGAGTTTATGAATACTACAATCTCGAAGTACACGAGGTTAACAGTATTAGTATTAAAACACCCGGTCTTCTCACAGATTGAGAATGGCTAAGACCATAGTTTGAGCCACGGGATTGATAGAATTCGCAAATGTTGGAGAACTTAATGAGATAAAAACGGCTTGCAATTACACACAGAGGTGGTGACATAAGACATATAGCTAATGTCTAAACATTTGTAAAACACCGGGTCGTTTCTCGCTGTGAAATTGTCCTATCGCCAATACGATAACTCATTTAACTATACTCACTCACTTATTTGCCCAGTTCTACTATTTCATAGTTCCACAATGGACTTTCTCCGACCTCTCGGGGTTCATTCGGTCCTGTATCGCACTGACCTCGGCCAAGCATTATCGTAGGGCATCGTACAATTCAATATGGGACTTATAGGTCGCCCTTGTTACAGACCTTTGGCGTGCATGAGTTTCGAGATCAAAAATAATAGTTAATTCAAATAAATCCATTTAAGCATCCCAATTGGGATTTAGTATATTTTGTTCTATTGGCAACGTGTGATTATTTATTATAAAATAGCTATGTTACACTAAGTTACTTTAAAAACATCTCTGTTTTACTCCCAGCGAAATATCCCATGAATCATTTATCGAGAAAAAAATAGGCAACAGACTAAAGAGAATCGTTATCAACATCACCGGTTATAATTACCTACAACATGGTCAAAAAACTTTAATCGTTTTTTTACAACAACAAAAAGTCGTTTCATGAATTATTGCATAACTTCTTTATTGACGAACAAACATAGCGCCGGACGTGGTTCATTATTCGGGTTATTGACGACCCGCGCCGTCGGAAAAGAGGCGACAGAAAAAAAGGCGCGATGCTCTTCCGAGAAAAAGTTCCGCTAGGGTGAGCTACAAAAAAAAACTCGTTTACTTTTTTTGCTATCGATCTTCGAATCGCACTTCGAAGCGCAAATTTTCACTGTGAACGTGTGGTATCGGCGTCGAATATACACATCGCTTTGGGTCGAATGTATTCGAACGTAGAAACATAAACTTTAAATTATCATAACGTACAAAATACAATAATTCGGAAACGTTATATAGTTGGTTTTACGGTAGCATCGATTTTTAAAATGCAAAATGATATAAAATAAGCATCCCTTCGTGACACACAGAACAAGTAGCCCCGTAACAGTGTCTAAAAATATATCGAAAATAAATTAGCCACCGTTTATTATATTATAATAAACGGTGGCTAATTTATTTTCGACCCACCAACGTGTTTAACCCGATTCAGTTTTAACGTCAAATTAGAACAGGTTTTGTTTAAAATGTATTTGTCGTCACAGTTGATTAACTGCATAATTTGATTACATCAACTGCTTATAAAATATAAAAATAGTACCTATATACCTACACTATAAAAATAATACCTACACGTGTATTTTCTCATTATATTCATTTCATTCAATCTTTCATTCAATCGGGTGTATATCAATAGACTATTCTCTTACTATTTCTTTAATAAATAAAACAAACCGCCTGCACAGATAGCAGTAAACACAGAAAAATGAAGGCTGTTTAAAATTTGCAACTTCGAATTTTCATTCATTCGGACTCGACATTCTATTATTAAAGTAGCCACTAAGGACGAGTCATACGTATGACACATTGACTGCCTCGTTGGTCGTGTTGCAATCGAGCGTGACTACCGATAGTGAGGTCCCGGGTACAAGTCCCGGGGCGAGCAGAATTGGATTTTTCTAATTTAGATTTTCTAGTAGTCGCTCAGCGTCTGGATTTATGCCCGGTGTATGGCAACAGGATAACCACCTATTCCATAGCGGGACGTAATCGTAACTGGTGAAACGCGGGTGTGTAGGTACTACAATCCTCTGCCTACCTCTTCAGTGATTACAGACGTGATGTTACGAATGTTACGAACATCGGAGAGTCTCCCAGTGAGAACATGACCTCGGCAATCAGTACAGGCGACGAGTGTCCTTAATTCGGCCTAATGCAATATATGTAGCTCTACAACTGTCAGTCGACTAGGGATGCCCGTGTGGGGGCCAAATAGCGACAAAAAAATTCATTTTTAAGACGAAACGTGTAGCTTAGGTAGAAAGCAGTTACCAGTGACCGCTGCTCACCACAGACAATTGCGTTTTATTTTATAGTAGCATGAAAACAAGGCCAAGGTAGCGGCTTAGGAGAGATGGCTCCGATTTACTGGGACACAATACGAAAACATTCTTTAAATGAATATGTTTAATTGCTGCCTAGAACACTGACTCTCGACATCGTTTTTCTATCGAATTAAGAAGCAAGCAAAAAATAACCAATTGCAGCTAGGCGTAGATAAATAAATAACTTGATGAGTAACTGATAAATAACATTTATAAAGTATCGAGGCGGAAAGCAAATACAGCCCTAAAACGTAACGTGGCACGCCCACTTACGAGCCGTACGAGAGCTGTTGATTAATATGATTTGTTACATTGATTCGATGTCCACAACCAAACATTATATACAGCATGATGCAATATACAATGTGTTACAATTGTGTATTTTTTTAACATTAAGCCTACATGCGTGTACGAGGAAGTGATGAATGTATACATATAGAATAAGTATTATGAAGTCAGCAATGATTGAGATATATGATATTCGTTATGCATATGCCTAGTAATATGTAGTCATGTCCACTAGGACAGCGTGGAATACAATGGCCGTCAATCTCATTCAAAGAGGAAAGCCGTATCAGCGGAATTATAGAAACATCCGTGCTGAAGATGATGATGAAATAAAACCCTATGCTCGGTAACTAACCTCGCAGACGTCAGCGCTCGTCGCACATCGTGGACATACAACTCACCTGACATAGTACAAGGTCTTGGCAACGATTCCGAACTGTGTCCACGTATTGGTCCATTTTATTATGGCGTCATACGCGCCAATGCAGTCCTTCATGGTGCCAGTTAGTCTTAACTATGCGCAATGCGACTCTTCTGGCTGTGTTGTTTACTGTATTATTATCACATACATCTTGATACTTAAAA
Organism: Mimoniades nurscia nurscia; assembly: GCA_018246595.1. Taxonomy (NCBI): domain Eukaryota; kingdom Metazoa; phylum Arthropoda; class Insecta; order Lepidoptera; family Hesperiidae; genus Mimoniades; species Mimoniades nurscia. The sequence continues at coordinate 6,959 of DWFO01004375.1, forward strand.
ATGATTGAATTGCTATCGTGATTTAAAAAAAAAGAAAAGTAACATCACGCCTATAATCCCCTTCGTGATTACCTTATGATAACAAGCTGTCAGCTAATGACAGAATCAGATTATACTGCTGTATTAACGTGCTCGCCCATCAATCCTTGTGAAAATCAGGAACAATCGAATACATTAAAAAAATTTACCGACGTAGCTCAGCCCTGCAGCTCGTACATTGCAAACCTCTGCCTGCGTCCTTGCCACAAACGCTCCTCAAGCTCATTATCAATGAGCGTGGCAATATCCTCTTGTTATTCTAATATCATAATTACTACCTATTACATCTAAGCGACAAAAGTATACAATGCAATGAAAGTAAAACTACTAACAGCATTTACCACGAACAGCATGTTAGGAACCGTTTATATTTTCATAAAACCACTGACAACAACGTGTAGGAAATTAAATTTGTAGGAAATTTTCAAGGTTTCAAAGCTAAACAATATGTATATCTACTCCCAAAATGGTATTTAAAATAACATATTCTATTTATTTTTTGATTTGAATCGTTGCTGCGATTTAATAAAGTTAATAAAATTTGTAATTTAATAAACCTATTTCATCGCAGATTACAGGCAATATGCGACGCTTATGTAGATAATAAGCCTATTTTTCGTTTGTTGCTAAGCCGTCACATAAAAGGGTTTATTAACATTTAAACTTGTACATCGATTTTATTATTGGACGAGAACAGTTGTTCAATTGTATTACTCGTTCAAGGGTGCGGCCAGACCACTGGCAGTGATGCCAATGAGACAGTAAATATATTGACGTAACTTAAAAACCATACGCGAAACGCGATATAAGTATATATTTTATAGCTAACTACTTGTCCGAATGGTTGTCGTAAAAAAGATTAATGTAGAACTCGGTATGTAGGTTCACATTAGCATTTATATGAACCGAATGAAACTGTGCCAGTAAATTAATGAATATACTTGCGATACAACTAAAATTGTCTTTGTTATGCAACAAATGTAGAAAAGAAAAATACTTAAAGTTAGGTATATTAAAAATACATACATACATAATAATATACCTACGGTGAATAGTGGGAGTGTACTACACTCCTCTGCCTACTTCTTCGGTGATTACAGGCGTGATATTCTTTTTATTTACATATGTATATAAATATCCTTATCACAGTCCCCCTACGGAAATGGCACAATAATAAAAACAAAATTTGATGAAGAAAAAGTAGAAAAGTCTAGATAACAAGAGGATATATTTTTGTGTGCTGATAAGTTTTAACTTAACAGATCTGTAATAATTAATGGATTGTGCTAATTAATTGGGTGTACTACTGTTGCCTCATTTTTACCATAACAATGTAATATTTTAGCTTCGAAGGCACACAAGTAACAAACATCAACTTAAGGTGATATTAAGCAATACAAATCGTAATCTGCAATGAATTAAAAAAATGTACAATATTTATTCACTCTTTAAGATAACATCAAGTAAAATCTTAAAATCACGCCTGTAATCCCCTGCATACCTATGTATGCAGAGGAATGTCACGTTTCACCAGTTATGTTTACGTCCAACTATGGAATAGGAGATGAGCCTATTGGCACTCACCACGCACAAACACAGACTCAGAGGCACTACTGGAAATTTCTAGTAAGAAAAAGTTTCCAGTGGCCCCCCAACCCGTAGATTGATCCCAGGACCTATCGATAACCAGTCGCTCTCGTAACCATTACAAACACCAAGTAAGCCTTGGTTAATTAATTATATTTAGTAACTAAAATTTAAATTGATATTGAATCGATTAACGTGTTGCTAATTTCTTAATCGCTTTTACGGACTAATTACGCTGACGTGTAAACACCTTTATCAGAGATTCGGATAAGAAAAATATTTCCATATGGCCAATCCACACCGGCGTATTACCATTGCTATTTTTGTATATCATAAATCATTATCACACATCAATATCAGACATGTTTACATCCTGTGTCGCACTCGCCCAGAAGCAGTTTAATTGAATTGATTTCGCGGCCAATGTATGTACATATCATCATTTACATGTGTACATACTATGTAGCTTATGTGCTATCAACGTGATGAATTAAATCGATTGCTGGACATTAATATCACATAAGATACCATTCCGCCTGTATTTCCCTTGAGGGGTAGGTTAAGACTACACACTTATATAAATAAACGAACACATGGAACAGATTTAATATAATAGGAAACTATTAAGGCCTTTATTATTTGGTAAACATTTCGAAAATATACAATAAGTAAACATGTGATATCTTTTGTGCCAGTTCTTTCATCAATGCCGGTGAAACAGATAACGTTTTCAATTCCAAGATTCAAAGCTATTAATCGCGTTTATAAATCCGTGAGGGAAAACAGATAGAACAAAACAAATGGTACAGTTGTATAGAAAAGTGCGTTCTGAAACAGCCGCACAATTAAGTTATTACAAGATTAGCGAGGAAGCATATTTAGCGAAGTGACACAGCAAGGTACAAAATTGTGACAGAGAATCAATAATAGCAAGGTTCATTGATAATGTCCACTTTTATACGCAACAGGAAGCAGAGAGACATTTCCTCGATGAAGGTAAAAGCAGACTTTCTGTATTCAAATACGTATACAATACAGTCGAATCTCCCACGGGTACTAAATATTCACGAGGACTTGATTTACGAGCGGGAAGGGCATGTCGAGATAAACACTGGGAAACTGACGGAGCGGCAGCTACGATTATACATACATTAGTTAGGTATTCAATCAAATGTAAAATGAGATATGGATGATAAAAAGAAAAACGATAGCAAAAAATTAAATTGTTACGATAAATATAAAATTGATAAAGCTTAACAGAATCTGCTGAATAATCTGTAAAGACGAAAACAATTAAACGACAAATAAAAAGCAAGGAAACTAAAAAATACTGGAACTGTCACTATGAAGTAAGTGCCTAAAATTATGATATTGAAATTTGGTATGTTAGATATATTACGGTATGAAACTAAAGTTGAAGTAAACACAAACGAACATGCTAAAGTGAAACCGCCGAGGGAAGCTCTCATACAAACAAATACTTGGTTGGGCTACTTTCAATTAGTGTAACTTCTACGCCGTTGGCTGTACTAAGACGTTATGAAAATCGGACAACTCGCATAAATTTACAAGCCATGTCCATTAAACAAACAACTTATTTACACCGGTAGTCTTCTAAATAAACATTACATTTTCAATACAGCTATGATAGTGAATCTATGTAAGAAAATCTCGCCTTATCATCTTTATACCTAATTGCGTCGTTGGTCGTGCTCGGTGAAAGCCCGTGTACCGATCGAGAGGACTTCGGTCCAAATCCCAGGTTACTAGATTTTTCTAACTTAGATTTTCTAGTAGTGACTCGGAGTTTGGATATGTGCCCGGTGCATGGCAATACGCTCACCACCTATTCCATAGTGGGACGTAAACGTAACTGGTGAAATGTGAGCGTACACTACACTCTCCTGTCTACCTCCTTGAGGATTATTTATTAGTTATGTTTTTTACCATCTTTATATCAATTAATTTAATGAATAAGTTTCCCATAACGCGAATAGTTATAATCTTGTTGGTGTTGAATCCGCTAGTATCATAAATCTCGTTAAGGGGTCGGACGACATTTAAATATAATAGGATAGGTTTTGACCTCGCTTAGGCCCGATGGACAGCTTAAATGCGTACCCAGAACTACAAGACGTACTAAGAAAAAGGATCATCGTATACATATAAATTACTGAAGTATCAAATAGATTTTTCATAGTAAAAAACAATGAATAGCTACCTGTTTAGGGCTTTTTACTGGACTGGATCGTTTATTAATCGGCGGCCGAATATAGACAATAGTGGCAAAAAAGTATCAAAGTTCGTAAATTATATTAATACAATACACGAAATATCAGTACCCTACATGGGTTAAATTTACACATCATTGCTAGTTATTCGTTTACGGTGGTGCAGGTCCATTAACTGGCTACTCAATATTCAATTGCGCAACGAGGGGGTGCTGGTGCGCCATCTATTGGAAATAGAAAGTACTATGTAAATAGAGGACGCCAGAACAGATAGGCCGTTGGCGCCGAGAGCGGCCGCGGCTGACGGCCTCGTTTCCTCATGCAAATTGTCATCAAGCTCGGGCCGGGGTTCAAATACAATACAATTTCGATGGTAATTGAACTTCCAAACATTCGCCAAATAAAACGTTACAAACTGTATAGCCTATGAATGAATTGAAATTTTATCACAAATTTAAAAATTATTAAGAGACATAATGTTAAGTAAATAAATCCGAATTCAAATTCAAATAATTCAAATTCAAATATCATTTATTCAAAATTGGTTCATTACAACACTTTTTGTACGTCAAGATGAAACTACCACCG
>DWFO01004376.1:0-11403 GCA_018246595.1 Mimoniades nurscia nurscia
GCTTTGTGTGCTCTATACGTTTTTACAGAGCTAAAAGGTATATCGCAGTCAACACAATATCGATCTTGAGGTGTTGGAGCCTCTGCGCTTTCACCATTTGAGGTAGGCGCTGGTGCAGGGGTTCCACTGCTAACCGGTGAAGAGGAATGCATCCTCATATGGCGATTTAAACTAACTTTTTTGTCGGCACTATACGAACAGTAAGTACAAGCATATTGCTTTCCAGGAGGTCTTGGCGTCTTTGCTTCACTACTAGAATCATCCGCTGCATCTGCGGGTCCATCTGTAGAATCTGGCTTCGGTCTTCTCTTTGAACAATAATGCTCTTGGTGCGCCTGTAAAGTGCTCAATGAAGAATAACGAATGCCGCAGGGTTGGCACGTGTAGCCAGGCGCGGCCGTTACTGGGAACAGCGAAGGAAAAGCGGCTGCGGCTGACAAAGCTATATTTTCTCTCGTCTGAGGTGCAGGGGGTGGCGGAGGAGATGGAGAAGGCGGCTCATGTTTTAGAGATGTGGCTTGCGGTGCGAGTGCTGGATCTGTAGCGAGGCTTGCGTTGAGACGTAATCTTGGCGGCGAAGCGGCAAGTGATCCTTCTGAAGCTGGCGATGCGCCCCTGCTGGACGCAGCTCGCTCGCCACCAGAGCTCGGCGTTCGAGGTTCTCCCGGCATCGTCTCGCTCTCGTTTCCCCATTCCTCGTCCTCACCTGAAAAGAAAATTTACATTTACATCGCGGAATTTAATAAATTAACTCGCGAACATAAGTTAGGCTGATAGAGCTAGCGAACAAAAAGAGGAACCCGCCACAGTATCGGCTCCTATTAGTGTTGTTAATAGTAGAGCGATGCTAAGTTGGCAGTGGTTTTCTCGCGATAGTCGTCACTCGTCACGTTTTGCCCGCTATCTGTCGACGTCAGTCAGATCGGGGCTGCGCAAGTCGAGGCATACATTAGCGCTCCTAATTGAGACGTGCTCGCGGTATGTAAATTTTGCCGCGTGGGTGGGGTATAAAGGGTTTTAAGAAATGCGAGAAATGGTCTATAAAGGATTTCCTTGTCATGAAATCTGCGCAACGCTCCATCAATACGAACCGGTCGAGACAATGCCCGTCCGTCAATAGCGCGAGCGTGAGCCCGCGCTCGGCCAGCGGCCAAACAGAACAAAAACTTAACGGGCCCTCTTGTAATTGGATCTGATTTCCAGAAAACGCTCGCTCACCTTCCTTTTTGAGCGACAACGATCTCACCCGAGCAAGGAATTAACCTATCTTTCGCGCAGCGATCTCAACTCAAAACGCCAATTAATGAGAGGCTCAACTTCATTCTCTTGCCCCTGTGAAGATCATTATATGGGCACGACAGCGCGATGGACGCGACGATTGGTGCGCGAGCCGACCGCCATCTCGCGGTAACGAATACGACTGCAATCGGATTGCGTTCAGGTCACGCTATCCTAGTCACCGGCCGCTTCGATTGGCCGTTTTGATTCCGCGTTGACGCGCGATTGGCCCGGCTAATGCTCGCTTTATCTGGCAGCTTAATGTTGGCGTCATACTGAGCGCGAGTTTATCGCGGTTCGTTAGTTGCGTTCGAGCTCCCGTTTTTCGCTTAAGTAAGTTATAACTTGTGATTGTTGGGAAAGGTTGAATGTTCAATCAGATAGATGGCGTGACTCGGTGTCGTTTAAGCAACGCTCGCGAAACCGAACGTCGATTCGTTAAATGATATTCATCAGCGCCCTTTTGTCTTTATAAACATGTCAAATAATGCTGCCTCCGAGGGGGCTTTATGTGAGACGGCAGACATGCAACTCGCATAACTATTTTGTTTGAAAGCTCGAGTACCCGCATAGTGTTGTGGTGGATAGACAGTGCATTTCTCGTTTATGTGAGCACTTTGTATGCAAAGGAACTTTCAAATCCTAGGTATTATAACGTTGCAAATATTACTGGTTGTTGTTTAAACTGTATGATAAGTTTGAGTTGGCATAAACAAGGTTGGCACGGGCTGTATAGGCGCGATAGGCTTTGCGTAGACATTGTACTGCTGAGTTGATAAAATTTGAATTTACGTAAAGGTGAAATGATTTAAATGTTCTATGCAATATTCTGTAATATTATGGTAATTTAGGTAAACAGTTTAGATGTCTTTACTCTTACTGATTCTTATTTGTTATATGCATGACAACCACAACATGGAAAACAATGTGATAAAGTAAGTTTTAATAACAATAATAATATTAACATTTTATGTTGAACGCACCAATGATTAAGTGTAAATATAACTGAAATTTGAACAAAATTACCTAAACACATATTTATGAAAATTGACTTTATTGTACTGTCGAAAAACATTGGTTAAATTTTATCATAAGTAACTAAACACACGAAATATAACATTATTTCACTGTCGAAAGTAAGTTCAAAAAATCTTTATAATTTATAATGAACCTAATACATCTCAGTTGCATGTAATCGAGTTTAAAAAAAAGTTTTTATACATAAAATTAATAATACATATTACAGTGATTCAATGTTAAATCTGGCTGGTTACCAATAATGAATTAATTACCACTTAAAGAAAGTATTAAAATCGATCAAGCATAAACACACGGAAGTCAATTACAATTATCGTCCAACAGAGAACGATCTATTAATAATGCTATTGGGTATCCGAACGCGTCGGACAAGCGTCGAACACGTGCTACATCAATAAAAAACAAAACGCGGCCATCTTGTCCACGGCTTATCTGATCGGAGATCGGAGTCCAATTAAAATAGTCGTGCATCGGTCGGGCCACAATCGTTCGATACGCATCTGTGACCGCGCTGTGACGAGTATGAGCGATCACCTAGCCGGTGCCCGCTGCCTGTGATTTTAGGTAGCTCCGTAGGCATGCGATGGAGTGATTAGATTAGGTCCGAGCCGGTTTTAATTATCACACGCCAGTGGCAGCCGAGAAATTATATCTTATACGCATTAAAACAATTATTAACAGCTATTTATTAAAATATACTACATTTAACTAATAGGAAGCCTATACAAGCTGTATAGGATTTTTACTGTTAATATACCTAATTCCATTATTGATTTTCGATCGGGGTGTACTAGGTTCAAATCCTGGGTCGCGGGCACTGTTAGATATTTCTTACTTAGATTTTCTAGTAGTGGCTGGCAGTCTGAATGTGTGCTGGTGTATCACAATAGACTTTCCACCTAATACATAGTGAGAGTTAAAAGTAACTGTTGAAACATGGGAGTGCAGTACACTGTTATGTCTATCTCATCATAATAAGAGTATTGACATGGAAATATAATTAAAGTATGAAATCGATCTCTAATCTATCAGCGCTCTACAGATCGCTCACTTGTAATATACCTAACATGAACCAACGCTTGCATAATTTTTAAAGGTGAATATCGATACCGTAAATCGATAGTCGTCTTAAATGTCAGTTCCGATTCCGATCTGCGATTGCACGCTGGGTTCAACAGATTGAGCTCGCGTTCCCGCCACGAATAAATTATCAGTAATGCGATATGTATGGACGTGTAATTTATTCATAATTCGGCTATAACGTTACTAAACAATAGCATTTAAACGTCCACCCACGTCGTATCGTTTTGCATATTTTTAATTGTTATTAACATTAAATTATACCTACTCTTAATGTCAATCCTGCTTAAATATGAATATTGTTAAAATATTGTCCCGTACGCTTTCATTTATTGCATTGTATTAAGAAAAATTACGAGAAACAACTATGGTAAATGAAAATGCCTCTTGCCTATTGAGGTAGGCAGAGATTAAAGATTTTCACGTCTCGATTGACTTCTTTGGCATTCTCTACATTTATTAGTCGTTATACTTGCTTGTTTATGGAAGGAACCTTGACCCCAATATATTTTAAAATTTCTTTGATCTAAGCATGTACGCCTAGTTATATCTTTCAAACTCGTATTATAAATCTTTCCACATGATTAAACCATCTAAGCAACTCTTTTTTAATACTAGCCTCTATGTTTTCTTTATACCATACCATCTCGCTTTCACACATACCTATTATTTTATGCACCACTAGTCGTGCCTTTTTGGGTGTAATGCTGTTACTAATAAAGTTGCTCACAATTAAAAAAACTTTGAAAAACGAGAGATGAATAAATATGCAAATTTTCTTTTTCACTTAGATTAGTGTCGTCACTATTGTAGCATATACTTTGGCCTCTAAATATGTTGTAGTTTTTAAAGAAGTACCTACAAGAGGGCAGATTACGTTTCATATAGGGATACCTTTTTTTATTTATTTATGCATATGGTATTCTCTAATTATGATTTTATGTATTACATGTTAAAACTATGTTTTAAAATGTAAATATATAAAATAATAGGCATGTCAATTTATATTTGCGCATTAAGTTACAAGTATGTCAAAATGCGTAGAACTTTTCGAAGAACTATGCTTTCCATATTGTATAAATATTTTTTATTTCATAAATGATCGACACAGATAAAAGGCGTTTTAAATTTTCTCATCTAATTCCGCCGTGAATAACCGAACGAACCATTTATACAAGAATGCCGAGTACTGTCAACTTAACGTCAATACGAGCATTATGCCATTAGCACAGTGTTACCATTATAAAAAAAACAACAGACATACAAACAAAGGGTTGAGTGACAAAGTCGACATCGATTATCGTACGATCTTGATTTATTTAAGCTTGTTGTGTAACATGACTGTGTTCATCTATCATAAGCGTCGGGACGCCTTATCCGCGCCAATATCATAAGGTGTTTAATAGGAAAGGAATGTCGATTCGGATTGTCGTACTCAAATCCTTTGAGTGTGTGGAACAGATAAAACACAACACATAGACAACGTAACATTGTTTGAATAATGTCAGACGTCTTTTAAGACCATCTTTTTAAATATTGTTAAATTTTTATATTAACGCAAAGGTTTTAAATGCTTCTTACATATTAATAACATTTTTTGGATTATACAGTCACTTATATAATTAAATTATTCAGCTTCATATAGCGCGTTTTTACAGAAATATATTTACTTTCAATATAAAATAATGTGTTACCTTTTGGTAATGAGCGATCCACAGACATTTTTCTCCAGAAAGTTTTTCCTTACAGTGACGTATTCATTCACTGCGACATGCACCTCAAATCGGAATATATTTAAAATAATGTTGTCTACAAAGACACCACACATCCAAAGTGAAATTACCATACTAGGCTCCCGATAATCTGGGCAGCTGCAATGTTGCCAGTATTAGCGACATGGCAAATGCTCGGGCCAGATGTTAACGTTGGTAAAAAAAAAACGTGTATATCATACTTGGTAATCTCCTGCAAGTGTCCGCGACAGGACGTACGTCGTGCGTCACGATCGGACGTGCATTAACATATCGCGGGTTCGATTCCGCTATCGGGTTACGCCCTGACTGCTGCGCCGTGTCCATTTGCTGAGGTGTGGACTTATCTAGTGGCCGTTGCTTTATGGGCATCCTTAAATCTTATTATGGGCGTGCTTTATGCGACGATAGTGTGAGCAATATGTAAAACTGCTTAAGTGGACGATGTCGAGGGGGGATGAAGCTTTTGTTTATTAACGAGATGGTGATTAGTGAAAACTTTTAGTTTAACAAAGATTGCATGTTATTTAGATAGTCACCTACCTTTTCATTTTGAGGCGTGACCTGACCAATGCCCAATAGTGGACTAAGAAGGGGGGGGTTAATGATATTCCTAATAGTGGTATATATTATGAGAAATTTATGTGTGAAATGATAATTATATATAGTAATGTCTTACATTTAGGCTCAATTCAACGAAAACGTGCTTCTGTATATTTTCTGGATACAAATTTGCGCTTAAATAGCTGCGACCGTTTCCTCTGACCGCGCTAGAGGGAATTGAGCCTCACACATTACATGAGCATTCACAAACCATGGATCCTGCTGACATCAAATATCGTAATCTATATATTCTGGTCACCATAAGCGGCTAGCCAGGATAATTGTACCATGGTCTAAGCAGTGTCTCAATGAATATAGTGGAGAAGAATATGTTACATGTCAAGTTAGTTAAATTTTCATGTGAAACGTGCAATGATGATCGTCATGAATTTTCTAGTATTGCGTAGTGTTATAACTTGGATTGGTTTTAAATTATTGGTTTTAAAAGAGTTATTCAACCACGGAATTATCAATAGACCAATTGGTCCAGTAATTATTGGCTCTGACGGCTGAGCCGGGTGTAGTGGTTGCATCCCTGCCCAGCCTATTTCATATTTAATAAGTTTGTATTATAATATATGTTCCCGATGCATGGCAATAGGCTCATCACCTATTGCATAGTGTGACGTAAACGTAACCGGAGAAACGTGGGAGTGTTCTGCATTCCTCTGCCTACCCCTTCGGGGATACAGGCGTGTTGTTACGTATATTGTAATATACATACACATGAGTACATTACAGGCTCTGCTTTATTTGGAATTAGATCCTCGCGTGTGAAGTTGTACTTGATTTCTGTTGTTCATAGTAATAATAATTTAATATTATGTATTTATTAACTATGGATAAATATTTTTAAACAATTAGTCGAATTAAATAAAATGTTTATTTCATGTCCTAGTGGGGTTTCCATATAAAATACAATGCAACAAAAAGTATGAATTCGTTCGAGGCGAAACCAACAAGTTGCTTAACATAGCATATTATACTGTGTAGGAAGTGCAATTCCACATTTCAATCATTTACTTCTACACAGCTATCAGATGCCGTGTATTTCGCTTGCTTGCGCGGCAAAACATTCTGTGACGTATCGCATGTGGTCGTGGACACAAAAACATTGGTACTTACGGTGCAGTTGATAAACATATCCATTGGTAATACTTCCGGTCTTGTTTTATACAGCTTGGACAAGCCTTGTTCTCACGAATAGACATTATGTAATAAAATAAATTATTATGTCAGCAATGGTATTCGTTGATCCCGTAGATCGTTAGTTTTGATTCCTAGAAATCATGTTCTAAAAAACATTCTACTTGGCTTGCACATAAAATTTTATGTATCGTGTATTAAAATTTGCTCCAAATATACCGGACAAAATTGAACCAACGTTTCAAGTAAAATATTCTTTCCTGCTATGTAGAAGGTACATACATCGAAAGGTTATAAAAAAGTGATAATACGTAACCTCAGTGACAGAGGTGTGGTCTATTGAAGAGACTATTTTATACGCGTAACTGAACATTTTGACAGTTGATTCGATTTGTCGTTCCGTTTGTCAGTTTGGGAGCGCTGTGTTGCCATGAGCCGTTTTCATTCTGCGGTTTGCTTAAATTACAACTAAAAATGAGAAATTTAATAGATCACTTTAGTTTCATATTATGCATTTTTGTCGGAGGTGACAACAACAATGCTGACGTATCGTAAATAACAATGGATAAACAGAGAGAGCGACGCGATAGATAAACATTTCCACGAACGCCACTTCCTGCCTCTGCGCGGTAAATCCTGCGCCATCTTGATTGAATTGTAGAATTGTGAGTTACGAAGATTTTTTGCGTCATGGAACACCTTCCGTGTATATACCACGTTACATCCAATCGTTCTATAGGAATTGGATTCAATAAATTGTGCGTATTCTTTTGAGTCAATTGTTTCGATACTGTAACGTGAAAATTTCTATGGTAAAAAGTTTTATTCATAGTGTTATATTATAATATTGCGGACTTAAAAAACGAACATGATAAAAGTTAAGTGGCAACTACTCGAATACTCTAGCTAAGATATCATAGATAAGCATAGTTTGCGATTACAGATATAACAGATTTGCAGGCAACATACCTACTGTACAGAGCATCCGATCTTAATAATGCTTTATGATTATATCCCTTGGAGCTAAGCTGTGAGTGTGATTTGGTTGTGAATAAATGGCACATGATATTGTTAGAATGTAGTTTTCTTTAATTGATGTAATTTGGTTCGATCGTATTAATTGACGTCAATAAATAAATACGTATTACTGATTGCTATTCCTTCGGGAATAAAATGTAGAGTTAATAGGCAATGTTTTGTGTTTCAGGGACAATAACAGTGTAAAACCTTCTCGATAACGGCAGAATGCGTGCAGCATGGTGTGATTAAACAGTACCGAGACGGAACGTGCTACCCTCAATTTTAGATCTAATATCAACTTTCATGATGGTTTTAGACCTGGAATCATATTTATAAGAACAGACTTAGAGCACGTGATTTTAAGATACATTTATTTAGTATTAATTGATCATTTAACTAAAACTATACTTAATTATGTTAGTTAATATGTCAAGTATTAATAATAGATGTCCCTAAAACTATCTCTGAAACTGGATTTTTCTAATTTATATTTTCTAGTAGTGGCTCGGAGTCTGGAAATGTGCCCGGTGTATAGCAATAGGTCTGAATAGGTTCACCACCTATTCCACAGTGGGATTTAAAGGCAATTGATAAAACTTGGGAGTGTACTTCATTCCTCTGCCTACCTCTTCGAGGATTACTAGGATTGGTGTCGCGTCTTTACCACTAAAACTGACATACTTTATAATGGGCATTTTAAATGAAGTTATTTATAATTCTTTAATAATTCTTTTTTTATCGAAAATAACATAGGTATTGAAAAAAAATTGACGATTAAAATATTTTTGTTTGTTTTTAAATAATAACGAATGGAATGCAGCATAAAAAGTCTAGAAATAGCGAAGTAGCTCTTATATTCAGATTTTCGTCCTTAACCTAACACACAATAGGATTTTAAAATTGACCATATAAAATTGATGAAACTTTAAGCCTAAATGTCAAGTTACATAAAAACACTAAATCTAAGTGAGGGCACAAAATATGCAACATACGCTTGTAATACATGTACAAATACACTTGTAAGACAGTGTTACCAACGCGATAACTAAGCAAAACGTACTCGATTTACATTAATCGTAACAGTAAAATTCGTTCGCATGAACGATAATGATACATACGAGCCACGGTAACCTACTTTTCCCGTGACGTCGACTGAAGCAGAAAAGTAACCCCTTAACAAACGAGTTATAATCGCACACTACATCTCCACTACGAGTATGATTGATGTAAAATGCATGTTAATATTCATGAGGTGTTACCACATGAAATATACTTGGTGGGAAACGAAGCCTTGTGTGCTCAGTACGATGCGGTATGTGGAAAAATATTAGCGACGACCAAATGACAGCTCCTGTCAAAATATATGTATAATGATTATGAAGCTTGTATAAAAATTGTCTTTCGTACATATAAAAGGATAATTCTGTTCATAGTGCCTGGGCGGCCATCATATGGTCAATACTAGTGTTTGTAGTACTACTTAGTTATTAGTCCTCGATATTAATAAACAATTTAAAACTCTGTATAAAATGTTTAAACAACCATTTTACGAGTATGACATTACATCAGCTAACGTGGTTAAATATGCATGTATCTACTAAAACGTTCAATGTTTGTCATAATGATCTTCAAGGATAGAGATATCTTGCACTCGGTGCTTTTTGTATACCCCGTGAGGGTCCTGGCGTGAAGATATGTATGCTGGCTTGTTATAATAATATTATATATTTTGTGATTTCAAATATTCAAAGTATTCAATCGTCCTTCCAAAGAAACCCGCAGGTCTACATAGGCTCTTACATAACATGCCGCCTCCAAAATTCATAGTTCTCTTCGTTCACTTCGTTACGATTTTGCTATAATAAAAATACTTCTTGGTCGTAATTAAAACGAAAAAAGAAAATCAGTAACGCACATGTGAGATCCACTCGATAACGGCATGAGGAAATTAAAGTGTTTTCCATTAATATTTCCACCAAACAGCTACCTGGTCAAATAGTTCCAGGTTCAGACGCGGCGATACCGGGTCGACTGTTTGTCAGTTAAGGGAATTTTCGCTAATGTACAGGAAATAATACGTAGAATGAGATGCACTAAATTGCCTTTCCCGGACACTGTTTATACCGCTAGGTCCGATGAATATAGGTACATAGAAACTACTTAAGTAGTAGCTACTTTTAGAATAATCAATTAAATTTACCTGTACCTATTTGTCTATAGGCATTTAATCAAGCATTAATTATAGGCATTAATGTAATGATAGTTAAGTGATTATGGTAACTTCGCAAACTCAAGGTTTGTGCTTCGATCCCTGGCGCACACAACTGACTGTAGAATCTCGGGTGAGTTCTTAATATTGAAAAGCAGTTGTAATGGCGAAGGAAAACGTCGTGATGAAAACGTGATGTTGTGATGTTGTGATGAAAACTGTACGGCTTAGAGGTTTTTTTGACGTGGGAACTTGGTTATTTCGTATGTAATCATGAATGAGGATTAACGATGTTCTTGGTTCTTCTTATTCTTTAGTAGATCGCTGGTTCTGCCAGTATGTGGCTCGATGAAGACGATTGATCAAACTAAATTATAGCTAATTGTACAGATTGCTTCGTTAGCCGTTTTGGTTGCACACGCGACTGCCAATCGGGAGGGCCTGGGTTCCAATGCCAAAATATCAAACTTTTTAGTAGTGGCGCGGAGTCTCGATTTGTGTCCAGTATATGGCAAGACGCTCACCATCTATTCCGTAGCAGGACGTAAATGTAACTGGTGAAATTTGGGGGTGTACTACTCGTCTGCCTACCTGTTCGGGGATTACAGGTGTGACGTTACGTTAAATTGTACTAAAGCTCTAATTCTGTTGAATAGGCCGGTCTTCAGTTAAGCTCCACCTAGATGAAGTTAGCTTCGGCCAAATAGCCTCTCGAAGCTTCGGTAATCGGAATTAGGGACCTGTCTATCGACTTCCACCATTCAGCCCACGAGGCATTCTGTATTGTTTATTATGAGTTATTGTTAGTTTATAGATAACCGTATATATTATCATATTAATTTATCTAGTAACTCCATTCAACTGTCACAAATTAGCAGCTACAAAAGGGCGAATAACAGATAATACTAAGACTATGTTGAAATTCGAAAACGTTACAGTATTTTAATCGTTTAATTGTTTAAAGCCCGAAATAAAGAAACAATAGCAATTAAGGGAAACAAACGTTTGTCTTTTTCGTTTATAAGCATATTTACTTTTTATATAACTTATGCAATTATGTTTTACGTTTTCAATTTATTCTTGAGACGTCCAACAGCGGAGTGGCGAGCGGACACGAGTCGCGTGGTTGTTAATTAATTGGTGGTTAAATTGTTATGTAAATGTGTACCGCACCCACTCGTGTGGTACACGTGTGACCCAATGACTGCCTCATTTGTTCCACATCCATACGTACGTATTATTTGTTGACACGACAACTGACGCTTTACGAATGCAACG
>DWFO01004377.1:0-11402 GCA_018246595.1 Mimoniades nurscia nurscia
TGTAGAACACTCCCACGTTTCACCAGTTACGTTTACGTCCCACTATGGAATAGGTGGTGAGCCTATTGCCATACACCTGGCAGATATCCAGACTCCGAGCCACTACTAGAAAATCTAAATTAGAAAATTTAGTAGTACCCGACCAGGGAATCGAACCCAGGACCTCTCGTTCAGCAGTCACATTTGAAACCAACACGACCAACGACGCAGCCAAGTATTTTTATACTATGTATGTATGTATGTGTTTTATCAGCCGTCTGGTTTCCATAGCACCATGATTTTAAGAACCTAACAGAATAACTTCATTTGTCTCTTGAGCCAGCCCTAACCCAAAAAATTTAAATAATTTTACATTCTTCATACAATATTTATGAATTGACCTCGCATTTGACATCATTATGACCTAATAACATGCATAGCAATAAAACTAATAACACTATTATCACAATATCTAGAATCGCTTTGGCCATTGATGTTACGAATTATCGATTCGAGATTGTATCGAGTTGGGTAACGATTATTGCGTCATAGCATGTCACATGGCAATATTGATGTTAAATTAGCCAACACACTTCCCAATGGAAGTCACTGTTGACGTTCAGATAATCGGATAAGCACGAAAGGTTTGGATATAGATTGATTGATGAATTTTTAGTTTCATGTTTTTATAGTCTGATGAAATAAAGGTAGGTTAAGAAGGTAGGTAAAAGGTGCTATTTTGAACCTATGATTATACAATTGTATGTGTATAGTTTTTGTATATGAGGAAACTCCACAATAAGCCAATAATTCCCATCGTTTTCTCCCATTGTCCAGGGACATGTCCACACTGCCTCTGGTTCCAGATTGTGTAAAACACATGTTACCGTAAAAGGACAAAAACATCTACTTACACAGATTTTTGCCACCCAATCGTTTTCATCGAATTTAAAATAGTGAAGAATATGTACCTATGACTTTTAGTATAAAAACATAAAGGTG
Source organism: Mimoniades nurscia nurscia (assembly GCA_018246595.1). Classification (NCBI taxonomy): domain Eukaryota; kingdom Metazoa; phylum Arthropoda; class Insecta; order Lepidoptera; family Hesperiidae; genus Mimoniades; species Mimoniades nurscia. Next base: position 982 of record DWFO01004377.1, read on the forward strand.
ATTCCAATTCTGTTGCTCTCACAAATATCCTTTGATATCCCTTGAGATATTGTAAATAATTCTAGCCATATAAAAACTAGCCATAATAAAACCAGCATCGACAAGAAAATGAAAAAGCTATGAGCAGCTATTAATTAATGGCACACGATGAAAGTGAATACAGATTTATGAGTAGAAGGAACTAGATTTTTTTAAATCAGGAGTATTCAATATGACTACGTCTTTCATTGAGTTTTCACTAGCACGTCTTCTTAGTGAGAGGTTCTGGGTTCGATTCCCCGGACGGGTATTATTCGATTTTTCTAACTTGAAATTTTTCTAATTTCATGATGGGACGGAAACGTAGCTGGTGAAACTTTGGAGTCTACTACAGTCTTCTGCCTACCTCTTAGGTGTTTACCGCCGTTTATCTAATATAATTATTAAAATCAGATATTGTTTGTTGATAAACAAATTTACATTTTCAGACATAATGAAACGTACCCGATCTTCTAATTTGCAGAAACTAATTACTCCCAGTGCTATTGTCAAGCACCCTATATAAGGTAGTCATCCCGCCCGAATACCTGAGCTGCCGAAATAATCCCCTGTTTGTTTCAAATGAAAATCGAAAAAGAATCGGGCGTTCATCAGCGAAGGGTGTAAGTTACAGGGGGCGCCATCTGGCGGGCTTTTCTGCAACTCATTCGACATTAGGACGTCTTAGATTAATGCTACATTTGGACTTAATAAAAATGCAGTTATATGTGATGATCATTTTCTTGTACTTATTAAAGTAATTGTACTTTATATATCGCTTGACTATTTATTTTTTTGATGACGTTAATATATATTGTCCTTCATACATGCCAAATTTGTATACACTCGACTTACACTGTAAAATCAGATTGTAACATTTCTTTCAATATTTAAAATTTACATCATATTTACATAGTATTCATGGGACACACATTATGTGAACTAAAGAAAAACACAAAAGTGGCACAATACGTCAACCTTGCTCGTTCGACAGATTTGCGACTAACCTAAAAATAGGTACTCGAGCTGTTTTTAATTTGTACTTCAAGTAAAAACCTGAGGGCACACGAGATGGAGGTTTCGCGCGGCAACAGACGAAAAAAGGCATTTGTTTTGACAGAACGAGGGTCGAACGACTGAGTGGAAAGAAAAATATCATGTGCCAAAAATGTACGCAGACTGTACTGATACCACGACTTTGGGAATTTACGGAAATCTTCAATTAATTATTTGCAAGAATGCAATTATTTAAGTGTTGTATATTTTCAAGCTCTTAGTTCCTTCTATGAACTTTTATCATCCATCTAATATTACCTGCCAGATACAATTAGACATTCGGTTCGCCGTTTATTATAAGAAAGGTATTTTATTATAAAATTGTTACAACAGTTACTTTGAATATGTGTCTGACAACGAAATAGCATTTATCGCTTTACAATATAAGACACAGAATAAAACTGTTTTTGAACACTCAAATATCCGCGTACATACATATTGCACGCATTTAATCACTAGGGGATACAACGACTCTAGGCTGATTGTTGTTTCATAAGAGCTTAATACAAAAATATTCAGTTAACTTCTTGGATGTTACTATGTTCTTACAGAACGTTTGAGAATCAGATGATTTTGTACAGAATTCGTTATATTATAACATTCTTAGAAATTATATATTGGATTTATAACTTACAAGCACTAACAAATCGCAATAATAAAAAAAGGGGAGGAATATATTTATATCATGACGTCATGCAGTTTACAGGATCAGTAGAGAACATCCAGTGTCAAATATGTCAATCCTTAAAGACCCTACGTCCTTTTAATATAATCATCACTCATGCGCGCTGGTTGCGGACACATACGACAATCCTAACCGCAAATCGAAACATGGTGTCACTATTAGGCGGCAAAAATGGAAACCGGCTTTTTAATACTTTGATGCTTCCACGAATATCTGTCGGAATACATTCCATTAGGGCGCACACGCCGTCGTTGTTAGGATATCTTAAAAGGCTTGTCAAGGCATGTCTAAGCCCAGAGTGATGGAAAATCATATGGAGATGTTGTCTGAGCGTTAAGTGTAGGTATTCGTTTTGTGCGTTGTAGTAATAGAGCATACACATTGCTATGTATGTACGTTCCTTTCGTTATGAGTATTAAACTTGGTTACAATTTTTACTATAATATGCAAATAATTCATATTACCATCAACCATATTATCGCTGGACTAGAGACGGGCTTCCCTCATGAAGTGCGGATAGATTTCACACGGTTTAGAGAACAAGATGGTGATTTAAGATCGTCTCACAATGTTTTTGTTCATCGTTATAGCAAGAAATATTTAACATCAAAACGCATACGATTTAGTAATGCGAGAAGTGCACAATTCAAATAAAATTCGCGGAATGGGAGGCACAGACACACATATACATATAAACAAAAAATATAACTCTTCATAAATATTTTTCTTAATATCTATATTGCTAACGTCTACAGCCTAGCTCAGCGAAGAATCGTGAGTTTAATATTAATAAGAATATTATTTTGTTCGCAATATCGTTATATTTTCGTGTATCTGAAAATGTTATTGTACAAATTATTACATGAAGTACTTTGTTTACTACTTCAGCGCGTTCGTTAACGATCTCCAAATAAAAATGTTTGTTTCATTTTAATATTTTATTACCTATTCTAGTTTTGCCTATAGGTATCTACATAGTTATAAAACAATATTTTTCCAAATGTTATTATTATAGGCTCACTGCCTGTTCCATAGTGGGACGTAAATGGTGTGACGTAGGAGTGTACTACATTCCTCTGCCTACCGGTTCAGGGATTACAGGCGTGATGTTATGTCTTATTTATATATCGTCACGCTAGTTCTCTCACGGAGTAGGCAGACTGCACGTAAATATCAAATAATATTCTGGGTGACAATTGAAACAACGCCTGGCAAGACAGTGTTATTGTACTTACCGCTAGGTGTGTGTAATAGAATCACATCAGTGAGATCTTTCCAGGCATTAATTTAAACAAAAACGGTGTCTATTGCAACCTAAATATATATATATACTCGTACTTACATTTAGAAACGTCTTTGAATTTTAAAATTTGTTTCGCGATCCGTGAACGGATAACTATAAACAGTATAAAATTTATAATCCAAACTAATTCAATGTTGAAACTTTCTTATAAAATCTAGTTAGTGAGACCATGAACCAAATTAAGTTGTGTCATGTCTCACTTCACTCACTTCATCATCTTTTCTGGTGAGAATTTCCCACACACTCGTCGTGATCGGAACGTCCTTGGAGGACGTCAGCCTCGACCTGGTTAAAGGAAAGCACTTTAAAAATAGTTCGTGCATTATCTGATGTTTCCTGTCACACGCTTATGGTGTTGATGACGTCACAGATGCAGTTGATACTCCTTCTGTTGAAATTCTTTTGAATCTACGTATCAGTCTATAAATTTATATGCTTCGATGTTGATTATTATTTTACTTTAATGTAACGTTCACATAAAAACTTGTATACGTAGGGCACTTGCGTCTGACACGATTGCAGATTGTCAGCGATTATGATAAGTCTGGCGTGATCCACCATTGCATGGATGACTGTCACTGACAAAATTTTACAAGCATTTCTAGCTCAGGTGGACACGTCAAGCTGTCACCGCTTACATTCCACGAGAGGTCGCGGGATCACGACCAGATATCATCCTGATATTATATTGAAACATTTAACATACATAGAAACTTAAGGATAAAAGGTTATGTAGTGAAACCCGATGGAAAATATCTCTATAGGTACTTACATGTCTTGTTTCTTGTTCATTTTAAGGCGTAAAAGACATGGGTTGTTGGTACAATGTTAATAATATCAAACAAAATGATTAACTGTACCGTTACAAAAAGGTTGCATCGTTAATAACACATCGTTTTAATTATATTGTTTTTAGTTATTGTGTTGTACAGAATTGATACTTCGAATTAATAATTTAATGTAAAAATTATTTCAGAATAATATCATATACGTGACTTCTTTGAATACATTTAAATATATTGCTTGAATATTCGAATACTTTATTCACAGATTGAGGTTCAAATGATATTGAATATACAGCGAGTGCAGCTTATACGATTGCTGAAGAAACGTGAACCTTGACCTTGATAGCGAAGATTTAAAGTTAGCACGCTTTTCGTATTAAGGATTTCATGACATTGATATTAATTATACTTTAGTTTTAGATTATGGAAAATTATTCTTTAACTATTAATAAAACAACAACAAGGTTAGAGTTCAGTTTCCCCTATCAGGTGTCTTGAGTATGATTACTGACACGCACATGAGACTTTCAATAGTTACGTGCGTTGTTAAGCTTAAATATCGTAATGGTGTAGCCAGATTGAAAACAAGTCTGTACAGTTTAGACTTATACAAAATATTTCTGTCCGCCAGCTCAAATGGTACCAGTGTAGCAGATTACGGTATTTATTTATTTTATGCTGAAAATAGTTCAAGGATATATAAAGAGGTTGATGTTAATGATGAATAACAATGTTCGAAAACGATTCAAATTTAAATTGCAGTTTTATATTCATCTGCCTACATCTTCGGGGATTACGAGCGTGATGTTACGATTCAACGGTCACCTCATAACGGTCGGAAAGATACGGGCGACAGTGACAAAATCTTCTCATACACTTAAATTTCTAATCAAAGAGTTTTTCTAACAACGATTTAAAATATCCTTGACAGAAAAATAAACCTTGACCTTGGCAAGCAACGCTAACATCAATTTTGCGCTTTACTCGTATCAAAGATTATTTGCACAGAGTTACTCTGAAACGTCAAATTAAATTGAAATAAATTATTGAAGTAATCCTTACGAAGCAACATAGTTAGAAATGAGAGATCGACAGTTGTAGAGGCCATATTCTTAAGATTTTAGTCAACACCTAAAACATGCTTGCATTGCTTTATTTCAATTTCATACATAAATATATTGTAAACCGAGAACATTAGGCATATTTATTTTACTTCGCACTGGTAGTAAAACATCTAGAGGGCACATATCCATGAAATACAACAAACACTTATTAACAAGCGGCTTAAATATCTGTTTGTTACTATATTTAGGTATATATATAATGAATAATATTTGGGCTTGTCAAACTGCCACAACCTTTAGGGATAGCATACATATATAGAACTTAATTCGACTATGATAAATTATATGGAAAACAACAATTTACACCCAGTCACATTTGTGCAGTTTTGTTATCTATTAATACTAACTAATAGCTGTATTAACAACTCATACTAACTAAACTTAATGAAATGGTAGATGGGTGTGTCAGCTGTCCCTTTGCTTTAAAAAAATCACAAAAAATATCAACTGAGTACATAAACAAACATTTTCAGTACAAACATTACACATTTAGAATATAAATAAAGCTGTATATACGTTAAGTTGATTTATTAGTCTGTCGAGGTAGTAAAGGGTAAAATTTGATAACTTACCAACATGGATTTTATTATTTATTAACATAATGTTAGGTGTTCAAGTTTATAATCTTATATCGTGTGTTTAGCTGTCACCAATGATTTTTTTTGAACTACGTGATAAACCATTCAAAGTATACTGTGCTTCTGGATTCTTTTCTTAATCTTTGAGATCGCAGCGTGGGCGTGTAGCTCCAAGTACAGAATATGGCAGCCTCGCCCTTTTAATGCAAGGACTTTCCCAATGTTACTATAGTATTGTAACTAACAAGTAATTCCAATAATGATAGTGCTGGAACAACATATTGTATCTAAAGGTAAATGTTTTCCTTAGTTTTACCTCTATTCCGTTAGATTTTAAGATACAAAATAAATTATTATTATTATTATACGTTCTTGGAAATTTCTATGCGAGTTCATAGATATTTTTACGAGATATATTATTAAAAATAATGAGGTAGTTGTATATTCGAAGGGTGGGTTTGATTTCTATTGAGACTACTCGTCAGTTTCACATGACTATAGGTACGAGTACTTACAGGAATTATTACATATTATTTAATATTATTATGTGGTTAATATTTTTTCCCAAGCGTATTAACTGTCAGAAATTAAAGTGAGCCGAACTGCTAACTTCGGTTTCTCTCTGATATACCATAAATATGTATATAGTATAAGAATGCAGTAAAATATTTTGAATTTTCCAATAAAAATCATTGCATGTTTTTTCATCAGAAAATGGAGGTATAGCTTTTTGTATAGAATTTGTGTCATAATGCTAAAGTCGTTTCTCGAAACTCAATTGTGGTCGGACAAGTCGGTTATTTCGTTAACAAATAAACAAATAAGATGAAGCGGAATGAACATCAAACAGACGTACATTTTAATCTCTACCACTAGATATAATATTTAGAAGGCTTAGCACGCCAATTTAATTGGTAACATAATTATACTATTACGGACCTTATTATCTAAACCATAACGTTGATATCGACCGCACATTGTAAGCCAGCCACGACCAGACTGATAAAGCTCTAAGCGTGCTTACAATTTTGATTCTATCTTCACATTTTGAAAGACCTTAGAGGGAAATGGGAGGTCATTTTATTTTGGGTGTGCCAGTCGAAATAGACTACAAAACAAAGCATAGTAAAGGACGTGTCTGATACAACAATATAAGACAGGAGCTGAGAAATTAAACATTCACAAAAAAGTATGTGAATCGACTTGTGCCATCTACAATTTGTACTTATTTAGTTACCCACCGTATTTTTTATCAATGAATGCTTTTTATTGAAACATATTGTAATAATATATCTTAGATAGAAAAAAACCGCGATGATAAAGTAATAAAATCATAGAAGCAGTTAAATTAGAATGAAAATTAAATGAAGTAGTCGAATTAGAATTAAAACGCGTCTATACATGTAGGTATATAAAAAGAATATAGTTTATCGCTTACTCACCAGTAGAGTGATGTGTTGGTAAGAAAATCCCCGAGAGCCGTACCTCCGTGCATTCGCTTTACCAAATTACTGAAATTTCATTCGGCTTGCGGGCTGCGGAAGATGCGATAGATGCACGAATGTAGGCTTGGACGTGGTTTCTTCGTTATTATTACTATATCATCATGCCTCGTTCTTTACGGGGTAGACAGAGTGCAAAGTGAGTCATATCTTTATCCTCACAGAACTGCGGTGTGTCTTCTTGGTTTTTTTAGTATAATAATTGAGTGCAGATGTTGAATATTTTCGTTGGTTAGTTTTGAATCAATGTAAATCGCAAGGATGCAATTTTCAAAAATGGATTTCAATAAGTTTTTTATTCATATTCTATAGACCATCTTTATTGGCACGTTCCCTAATAGTCGTCCATTAACACGTGCGAATTATAAATAAGTTCATTTCTTTAATTATATGTGATTTATTATATATTATCATGCTGTTCTTGCAGACCTGCAGTACATCTACACCCATTATTCTCTTCATACATGCAAGCCAGTTTCGGAAACTTATAAGTCTGCCACCAATCATTTATTGATCCATTTGGTTAAGATCTATTTATACCTAATACAATATTTAAATTTCCCTCTCCACGTATTCTTAGATCTGGTGGCGGAATGCGGGCAATGGTATAAAAGCGAAGCTCACGCAACGAGCTTAGCGGACTGTCCATGTGGGCTCCAGGCAAATGCAAAAGTTTCGTAGCAACACTCTTAACCCATATCGAATACAATAACAATATACCGATCTTCTGTGTGTGTGTGTGTGTGTGTGTGTGTGTGTGTGTGTGTGTGTGAGTTGTGTTTTTTACAACAATTGTTGTGGTTTTTTAAATGACAATCCTTATAAAAAAAATTATGATAGAAATGCACTATGATCTCATGTAATCGTCACAACTAGGTTTTGCATACTTGAATGGAAGCAAAGAAACCAAGGTGGTTGTTTTGCGTAACTAATTAGCACAAAAAAACCGAGGCGGAGGAACGTCGGTTAGTTGTTTCGTGTTACCAAGTTCGTAGCTTAACGATAGTTTTCAATACCTGCCGCTGACATTTCCGTTTAGAGGAACTTTTCTTTGTCGTCCGCGAGGCGGCTGCGAGGTGGCGCGACACTTTCCTACTTTTCTGTCGAGTTACTTTGTTTACTTCTCGGCTGCTTTATAAATAAGTAGATTTTCTTCCTTACATACATAATCTATACTCGCTTTTTATTTTGTCCTGTTTCGGGTTTAGTCGCCTCTTATGACACCTGTCTCCCGGCATGGAATCAGAAAATGTATAAGAATACACGGAGTAAGAACTCCATCCCGACACGGAACTATTTACGGAACCGCTTTTATATGACCTTTCTATTCATTCCAATTTTGTATTTTTACTAATTTCATTAACGTATACTAAGAGTCTTATTACTAAATTATTATTTCGTCACTTTATTCGAAGATATAGATGTGAAATATATGTATTTTAAATACATATATAAATTTAACATGTAGTCCCTTTATTGTTCAGGCAATAATCCGCACGCTTTATAGATAGATATGTCATTCTAAAATGAATGAATTTACAACCCGCCATATTGTTCCGACTTGTCATTAAGTTCATTCTTTTATTGTGCGGGTAGGATAACGCACGCGTTCTCTGCAACTATAACGCCGAAGCGAAGTGCAGAAGACCAAAATACTTATTATAAACGAAAGATTAATAAATTAGAATCCAGAAAAGCTAAACGTCGTAAAAGAGTGATTATATATTCGGACTCGTCTGATTTCGAAGAAAATTCTGGTAAGCGTAATCAATTTTGTGAGTACTCACTTCACGTACTGAACTTCAATTCTATTATGTCATTTTCAACAAAATAATAACGTTTCACGGTTAATTTTATGTATTAACTAAGCTTTAGTGTTGACCGGGAGTCAATCAGAAAGCACTTCTAGCCCAAGAGTTAACTGTGAGTTAACCAACGGGTCCAACCATGACTACAGAGTTGACCGTGAGTCAACCAGTTAGCATAAAAATGCATTTCGATAACATATAACTTTGGTATTAATATAGTATGTAATCACATACTAGCCTAACTTAAATCTTATGGTAAAATTTGTTACTTTTAGAGATCGAAACCAATAATGCCGATGCCAACGACAGTTCTTTACAAATACAAAAGAACCCCAGTGGGGATGAACTGAACCCGGTTCAAAGTGATAACAAGGATGACACTCCTGCGCAGGCGCCTGCTCTAGAGCCAGAAGTACTCACAGCTCCCGGAGATTTAGTCCCCGAAGAGATTACATATGGACCTGATATCCATCCCGATCTAGCTCTAGGATGGGGTCCAATTCTTAGAAAAGGCCTTGCGGATAAAGACCAAAAAGAAAAATTATTTGTGAATTATGCGACGCCGCAAAATTGCAAGCTTCTTAGAGCACCTCGCTTAAATCCAGAAATAGCCGCTGCGGTTTCTGAATTCGCCCGAGCACGAGACAAAAAAATCGAGGGCTCACAGCAACAATTAGGGGCTGGCCTTACTGCGATAAACAGAGCTATGACGTTACTTCTAATGAGTGATAAAACAGAAGCAAATAAACTAGGAGCAATAAAATTTTTATCTGACGCATGTAGGATACTGTCAGATTTACATGCGTTGGAGACTCTGACGCGAACAAAATCATTAATTCAGGGATTAGAAAAATCCTTTTCAAATGTTATTCTGGAGAGCGAAAGAGACGAGATGCTCTTTGGTAGTGATTTGCCAGAAAAAATTAAGGCTTCCAAGGCTATTGAAAGACAAGGCTGTCAAATTAAAAAGCCCGATCCTAAGCCTTTTATGGGTCCTTCCACATCTCGGGCATCGAAGCCTCCGGGAAACTGGAGGGGCTCTTCTCGCGCAACTTAGAGGGGGGGGGGGGCGAGGAGGGCCCAGAAGGACATCCCATGTGAACCAGAGACCATCTGCATCACAGAACTTTACTCCAACCAGAATTTGGAACAGACCTCCTCGTGCAGGTCCTCGGTCATTAAGGTACATGCCGGTAGATTAAAATATTTTTATAATTGCTGGCGTAAGATTACTAATAATAAGGTAGTTTTAGATTGGATTGGAAATGGGTACAATATTCCTATTAGTAAAAGTGTAACAAAACTTGGTAATAATTTACGTCAATGATCACCAAAAGAGAAAACTAATATGTCTAAGGCCATAAAAAAATTACTCGATTAAAAAAATACATCTCAGAAATATTCTTAGTGCCTAAGCAGAATGGTGATTATCGATTTATTCTGAATTTAAAATCATTTAATAGTTTTGTTACACATGCCCATTTCAAAATGGAAGATTATAGAACAGCGGTCCTTCTGATATCAAAAGGATGTTTTATGGCAACTATAGATTTGAAGGAATC
>DWFO01004378.1:0-11402 GCA_018246595.1 Mimoniades nurscia nurscia
TTCTGACGTCCCCATCACATAAAACCCTATTTATTTGGTCTAGATAGGTGAGTCTTGGTCTCCCTCGGCATCTGCGTAGACAAATGTATTTTTGTATATCTCGTCTCGTCTAAAAAAGATGCTCAAATACATATAAGACAGTAAGTTTCGAATAGTAAATTTAGTGTCGTTTATTTATAATTGCTTTGCTTCCAACAATTATTGGAACTGTTTGTAAAAATTTCACTCGAAAACTTTATGTATTCCACTTTATGTGAACCGTATGTGAGATACAGCTACAGTTGATGTTTCATGATCGCTTTTATTAAGTGATAAATCTGATAAATAAAATATACCTCTTATGTATGAGTAAAGAGTGATTAACACCGTTTAATATACATACTGAATTTCAAATGTGTCATTTACTAACTGGACGGCTTAATACATTAAATACTGAAGAATTTCAATGTGCATAAGTTCCTTCAGCTTAGTCATGAGTTAGTACGAAACATTTCCTTATTTAATAATATAATAAAATAAAATAAATACAGACGGTATTTCTCCTATTCAAAAAATATGATGATAAAACTTTGAAATAATTTTCTACCAAAAATATACACTTATCACTAATTAACTGTATTTATTTTTAGATCTATTTAGCCGTTTCATATTTGACAGCTGCATAACGTTAATAAACAAATAAGAACAGAATTTACCACAGAAGTCTGCACTTATTTTGTAATTAAAAGCTACATAATTGAATAAAAGTTAAATACAGCGTACTCGTTCCGACGGAAAAACCAACGCGGGAACCTAAAACATTTTTATTACTTCTAATTCAACTAAAAAGTAATCCTACATTTGACTGCCTCATTGGTCAAGTCGTTGGAAGCGCAACTGCAGATCTAGAGAACTTGGGTGCGATCCTTCTCTATCTTGAAATTCCCAAAAGCAGCTCATAGTCTGGATGTGTGAACGGTGTATGGCAATAGGCTCACGGCCATTCCACGTTACAAAATATTTATACGTTTTACAACATGACTGGTGACCCATGAGAGTGTACTACACCTCGCTGCCTATCCCTTTGTAGAATTGGAAACGTGACGCTATGATGATATTTAGATCACTGTGAAATCTGCACGACCTCGCTAAAGACAAAAAAATTGTGTCGGAAATATTTTAGACAACGCAAATATTTGCGTGCTGTGAACAAACAATGTTAATGTCTACATATTTGCCACCGCATGTCAAACACTATTCCTTAATGATATATAATATGCTGGTGCGTGAATGCTCTTGAGATGCTACCGTATTTAATTTATGACTGAAAACATTATACAATATGCTGACAAGAATCATAAACCTTGACCACATATGCCAGATGCTGGCAGATGGGGGAGTCAGAGAAGTATCTGAAAAGTATGTTTTACATTCACTTCAAATGTGAAGTAAATGTTCGTTCTAAAATAATTCATAGTCTCTATACAAATTTGTTAAATAAAATTAAATCTTGTGCAATTCATTTAATAGAGTAATTATATTATTTAACGGTAATAATAAAGTAATTAAATTAAGTTAACATAAATGGCAATAAGTTAACATAAATGGCAGTGTTAATGCAACGATATCTAGTGTATTTACGTTGTTCTTTCCAAAGTAGTAAATTTCTTTAGATTCATGTAAAAAACATGATTAATAAAAACAATTGTTTCAATGGATCTTCTCCTCTGTGTCGCCTATTGTTCTAAATGGCTTCAAGATTAGTTTTTATTACTCCTGCAAGAATATAAATATCTACTAAGTTGCTAGATTTAATGACTTTGAGCAGTTATAACCTACCGGCTTAGAATCCAGCCTCACTTTCTGAAAACCTAGGTTCAATTCCTGGCACGTAATACTTTCCATAAAAAATTGTATCCGTTTTTAACATAAATTATGTAATATGTATGTAAAAGTTAACTATCGCGAAAAAGTTATAAACCTCTCTCCATAATGTTCTTTTGAGGTGTGAAGTCTGCCTAACCATAGTGTGGTCATGTTATAATTTTTCATAGGGACCCAGGGTGAAATGCGGAAAGATAAAAAAGCTTAAAGGTAATAAATAATTGCGCCAAGTAAAATCTACTTACGTATAATATGATACTACAGTTCATAACCTATCAGCGCGTACTTAACAAGTAACAAAATAACATTTAAATCACTGCAATGAACTCTAGTCACTCCATAAAAATTAAATCAAGCTAAGAAACTTATATTATCCGAGTTAATTATCTACCTTCCCACTTTCCACCCATCTGTAATAGGTCTTTAACACTAATAAATTAGACATTCCAGTACATTAGAATACCAGAATTTTCAGCTTATACCAAGTGTGAGTTTTTTCTATATATTACCTAGAACCATATTTTTTCATCGATTTGCGTGCTCAGTAAACATTATCAGCAGCGTTTGTCTCTACATCTAATGAACTGCGCGCTAGTATTCGCTGACGACTGTAGTGTGGGATTTACGAAGGCCGCTCCACTCCGTCTATGTATAGTAACGTAGAGACGTGTTGACGAACCTTGAGAACTGCCGCCGCCTTGCCACTAAGAGTCATGTACGTCGTGAAACATTAAGTGAATTTTCTTATTATTACACATTGATGCAACGTTAGTCGCGTATTTACTTTAATTTAATTATATGCTAATAACATTAAAGTACAATAAAATATTTAATATAGCAGTGCATTTCTATCGCACTTTACTAATTTGTTAGCTTAAAAAAATTACGATTAATCAATTCGACGTAATGCCTGTTAATATAGTATTGTTCATAAAAAACAGAAGTGTAAAATGTAATGACTTATTTTTTGTGAAGATTGATTCGTACGCATCAGTTGCGTTAATTTATAACTGTTTAAGCGCGTGTCCGATGTTCCGAAACAGTCACGCAATTGATTTTGCAGTTTTTATTGAGTGTAAATATCAAATATTTCTATCGAACATACAACAAAAAATATCTAGCATTATGTATGATATAACGGTGGTTAGCAACAACCGATAACCTTTACATACAGGTATTAACGAAATGTAGAGTCGTACTTTGCTACGAGTGCCATCTAGCGGCGGTCTGGTAAACCTTGCATCAGGAGAAAAATGTTGCACGGATCTTGATAAATATTTTCCTAAGCATACATTTTATTGCGTCACTTGTCCCACATTTATATGCTATTTACGTTTATTTGTATTATCAGTAATATTTTAAACAACAATTTAGTTTTAAAATTAATATACTTTTCAACCATTACTGTTGCTTGACAGCTACCTACTTAATATACGCAAACATGGTGCAATAATTATGTTACATTGTAATACTAATCATGATTAATTGCCAATTGAGTTCGATATAAATGTGATAAACTCTAATATAATCATATTCAAGCGCAATTCATAGAGCAAGTTACGATATAATATAACAATCCAAGAGTCAGTAATTAAATTTTATTGATTGATTATTACTGACCGTAACAATTATTACATTTAAATAAAGATAGACTTCTATCTCTTTTCAGATCATTTTATAATAACCAATCTATCTTAAAAACTTTCTTAAATTACAGTTATTCTTATTTACAAGTTAAGAAATTTCAAAATGATAAGCGACTGAATTTGTTTTCACCTAATTTTGTTTCATTATTTTTATATTATTAAAAAAACCGACAGCGATCGTGGCAATTAATTTGATACAGTAAGATCTTAACGCCATTTATCTGCTTTTGCATATATTACTCTACGAATGGGTGAGTTCCGAATGAAGCTTTAAACAAGTTAATTAAGTGCTGTGTTTTCAACAATGATCAATTCGGAGTCGGAACCGTAACCTACGGGCTTGAATGAGTACAGTAAAAAATTAGAAGAAGTGCATCAAGTCGCTAAAGATGGATTTATTTCGTATTCAGTACTACCTGCTTAGCCCGTCAAGAATCTATCGTTAATACTACTAACTACTAAATAGTACTAACTACAATAACATTTGTAAAATAAATCAAAATAAACTACAAAAATCTATAATACATCCGACGGTGGAAGTGTTACGGGTAATCAAAAATATCTTTGCAAGTGTCTAAATGTTGAATTCAGTAACCGTTAGAGTACATATTATATTTACTAACATGTTAAGAGTATTACAGAAATTCACAAACACTACCTACCGATGTATTAACTATATACAATATTTTATTGCCTAATAAACTTAGTGATTTCAAATCCTCCCAACGCGTGATCTTCAAAGCTTAAGCAAATGACAAATGCGATCTTATAAATATCTTGTATACAGATAAGGCCGTTATCAGCTATATTATACAAGAAAAGTATATCCAATAATACAATTGAGAGTTCTCGAATAACAGGCTGTCATTTCTATGGAAATACTCTACATTACATTAAAGAGTGACCTTGTTCAAATCTACATAAAATACCTAGAGTTAATTTTAAGTATAGATCTGGAAGATTTTTATCGCCATCTGATTAGTCTTTTATGATAAAAATAATAGAAAATATGTTTTATAAAATAAATATAAAATAATGTTTTATAAACGATATTTTGTAAGTAGATGCTCGTACATATTTGTTATCTAAAGTCATGGCAGTTATGTTACTGGGTGAGCAGGGAAGTGCCGAATATATGTATCTATATTTACAGATCTGAAATCAAAATATTAATATACATATTATGTGTGAATGATATAAAATGTAATTAATTACTACCAGGCATTATTTTGATTTAAAATATAATTGCTAACTTGAAAAATTCAGCTTTCTTGCTACCACTAAAAATTAATATATTTATTTATAAATAAATTTAATTAATAACATTTATAAATACATTTATGTATAAATATATTCAATTTTATATTTATTTATTTATATATACAAAATTAATTATGTTCGTATGTCTTTTTAATTCAGCGTCACTCATCGCTTTTCGTCGCTATAATGGAAACCACGTAATATCGCACTACGGCGCGGGTGTCTCGCGATTATCGAACTTGCTACACGTGTAGTGTCTACATACAATTGTACGCGGTATCTGTTGCTTCGTGGAAAATTTTCACCGTCCAACACTAGCTCAAGGTTTTTCAATAAGAAATACAATGTTTACTTAAGCCTGCTGGTATGCATTATTGTACTCCCCCGTTGATGTCTAATGTACGGTTACAATTGATAAGCAAAGAGGTATGTAGGGACTCTGATATACTAGATACTACTGTCATGCGTAATATCATTGATACGTGATGATTTTACAAACATTCAATGTAGAGTTCCTTATTTTTGTTATTTATTTTTTGTTATTTGTTTATTTTGTTCCTTATTTATCTTAATGACTTTGATTATTTTTACAACAAACTTGTATTATAATTTATTCAGTTCCGAGATACTACTAAATGAAGAAATATTGTCCAAACCATCACTTTCATATTACCTAAATTACTATCAGTAAGTAATTATTTTTAAACTTAAATAGGTTACGAAACAGATAATAAAATTGGCTAAAGTAGTTTTGATAATTAAATGTTGTCGTTTTTATAAGAGTAAGATTTTATGATGATATTTGTTGATAAATACGATGTATTTGTAGAATATTTGTTGACTTAACTGTACATTATATTACTACACAGACTGCCTCGTCGGTCGTGTTGGTTGCAAGCGCGACGGCCGATCGCGAAATCCTGGGTTCAAATCCCATGTCGGGCAATATTGGATTTTCCTAACGTCTAGTAGTGGCTCGGAGTCTAAAACCATAAATAAATAAATACCTAAATAAATAAATAAAACTGCCCGGTATGTTTAAAATTCTCCGACTGTCTCAATCGTTCCTTGCAAAGCGTTCGTCAGTAACGCACAAGCTTTTTCTCTAGGTAAATGAAATTCGAACAGCGCTTTCATATGTATAATTAAAGCATTTACATATGTTTAGATATAACAAGTAATTCTGTACATAATCATTATATTGAATATAGTATTGCAACACAACAACACAAACCTTACCATAAATCTACTCAACAGTAGCCTATACTCTACACAAGATAAATACATTGTTCTAATATTATATCAATTATACAAAAGAGATTTAATAAAAGAAATAAAAGTGACCGTACACTTCACACATAATGTCCGTAAACATTAATTTGCGTGTAATTACGTTGTAATAGGGCAATAACTGCAACCGCTCATCAGTATCACGTGTCTTGTATCTTATTAACATTGTGTGATAAAAATACACTACTATAATAAATGTACTGAAAATGTCGGCGGGATTGCAACAATAGAGATAATTCGCACTCGGCGCTCTCTGACTGCCCCGTAAGTGAGCGGGCGTGATGGTATAATATGAAAGCTTCACTCGAGCGGTCCACACGGCAGCCGTCGAGTCAAACTCTAATTTAAAGCAAGAGGCTGTATTTTTAGTCACTTTTTATTATTCTGATTGCGATTAACTATAGCAAGTATAAAATAACAACCTGAATAAATGGAAACAAATTGGAATCGTGGTTACGAAGAGTTACGAAGTTAAAACCAGCAAATTTCAGTAAGCTAAGATTGTTCTCTTACCTTTTTAACATACATACATTGTATAATGAAACTGATAGAATGCCAAGTGCACAAACTATATTACTGTAATCAGCGATAAAGCAATTTTATTTAATTTAATGAAAATCAAAGTCTTGTTGTTATTCGCATGCATTGACCAAAAAAAAATGCTGCCATTAGAACTGTTTCATGTTTCAACTACGCAAGAAATGGTAAAATAGAAGAGAAAAATAAAATTCGGTATGTTGTCGAAAACTAGAAAAACACTAACGATGTATGATGGAGTTTCTATTCAAATGATAGTGTATAACAGCGCGGCGTCCGTCGCTTTGTGTAGTGATTTGTTCAGCGCTGTTATGCAAATCGGCCGCTAGAAATATTCGGTACAACTAAACATTGTGTTTTCACGTGGACTACGCTTTTTAGCCCTTTGTTTTTCGTGTTTATGGTACATAACGAGAAATTTTTTAACGTATCTCATGCCGCGGATAACCGCGCGCTGTGTGTAGCTTGATTTTTAATAAAAATATGAGGCTTTTCGCTTAGTTTTGTTTTTATTAAAAAATGGTTAAGCAAACAATCGATCTTCCGCGTGGTAAGCCACCATCCACCAGCCAGTAGTTTATTGCGTTGCCAGGTGATAAGCCGCCCACGAACTGACATCGAACTGTTTATGTCTTTGCGAGAGATATCAATCAATAATTGTTCTAAATACGAATAGATAAGTAACTTAAGTATCTTTTTATGAGGATCGCATTTCATAATTGTCGAAATCAGTTGTGGAATACACGCACTGAACGTTACTTTGTGTCAAATATAATGAGTTCATAGATTTCGTATACGTCGTTACTAACACCATCAACATCGAATTAAAATAAATGACACAAAATTATTTTAAAGTATAATATTTGTTATTCCCTCCAAAAAACAAACTACTTTATTTGCACAAAATTAAACTTCCTTATCAATCAATTTAAGCTTTTAACATAACATCATAAATGTCATATTTCGGTTTCCTACAGATTACAAAATTTAACGAAAAATTTTCTGAGGTATTCTAACTTTCCGGATAGCGTCAACTTTTTCTTCTGATCAAATATAATTTATAATGACTATATCTCCATATAAACAATGTCTTTATGGCGTCATATCGTACTATTAAAAACAGGCCGAAACCAATATACAACAAAATAAACCTTCATTCATAAAGCATATGGCAATAGGCTCACTCTTAATTCCATGGCATGACGCATCAATTAACAGTGTATGAGAGTACTACACCTCCTTAACAGTGTACTACACCTCTCTGTCGGCCCCGTCGGGGATATACAGGCGTGATATTACGCTATGTACATAAGTATAAATCAATGTAACAAATCATATAATGTCGTCATAATATATGTTCCGAGATCATTGAGAACGGTAGAATCGCGAGGTTTCACTGGCGACCGACGCCGCGCCGGCACTACGACGCTTCATTAGCGAACTGGAATGTCATCTTGTCCATGGACGGGCGGCGCACGTGATCTTTTTGCGTCAAACAAAACATACGCGTCGCGGCGCGTCGCGAGCCGCGAACCATCTAAATCGAATTTTTTTTTTATCATCGACAGCTATTACGTCTATTATTGACAGGTGAAAACTGCCAACCGATTCGTAGCCGCGTGGCGGGGCCGATAATGCTGTTTACACATTATGCCGTGACATGAGAAATATTGTATAATTTTACGTAGAGTAATTATAGCATTATTCATTAGTATATTTATATTGTATGCCCGCGTTGATTCTTAGTTAACGGGTCGATTAGGTTACAACCTTAGCCAATCATTAATCATTTATCTAAAGCTGGAGCATTATCATAATTCTTAAATATTTTCACGTTTTGACGGTCCAAATGATTTAATGGTGAATTTTCAAGTTTTTAGAATACTTTTGTTGAACGGTGTAACTGTTATGCTTCATGTATATTGTATTTTATCAACTATTGAGTACGATCTTAATAATTAAGGATGTACTATTTGTCAATACAGTAGAACAAACCATGATCACAATCGTCAGGTAATCTGGAAATGCACGAAGCAATGTTAAAGCGCTATATCACCAAAAGAATCACCAAACGCGTTTGTTTTCAAATGAAATCACATCGAAACGTTCATTTATGAATTAAGATCAACAAGACGATATTAAAAATACAGAAACTATTTTCTCTAGCGAAATAGTGTGCATAGTAAATATTAGTTCCGTCTGTTTTCTTTTAAGCTGTAACTGCATCATATCTCGATATATTAATAATTATTTCTAATATAAAGCCCCATAAATACCAAGTTTTATTATGTTACATGTAATAAATAAAATCAAAGAAGCATATAATTGTAATGTGTCGAGCAAGATGGCAAAACATTTAAAATATTGGTTTTGTATTTAGTAAAAATCACTTAGGGCACATGTATATAACGGTCAAAATAACGGCATGTCAGACTATACTGTTAAACGTTTACATTTGACTCGTTTTACTACAAGCAAAACCTATTTCTAACAAATCTTATATTACCATACTGATAGATTGGCTCTACATTCTCTAAAGCACCTTTGATACATTGGCCTGGACAGATAAATATAAAATGATATGAGGTAGCGCGACGGACGATACCGACGAATATTCCCGAGATTATTAAAAAAATGATGCAGGTAGTTGCGAACGCGCCACTAAATCTTTGATTAATCGGAGAACCTACAAAAACCTGTCTTTTGTTTGACAGAGTTCGTAAATGTGTGTTTTGATATATCTTTAGTGTTATCAAATGTGTGTAAGGTCGATAAGTGTTTCAGATAGGAGCTTATCATAACAAATGAAAACTCTCCGTACATGTGTTTTTAAATATTGTATGTGCAATCGTAAATAATATATTTGCGTGTGGAATGCGCGCCCAGTGTGTGTGCGCCTAGTGTGTGCCTAATGGACATGTTAACTCACCTGTAATTGGTTTAGCATTGAATTACGCTTTTGAGTTGTCAGTGCACACATAAAATATAGTCAGCGCTTGTACCGAAATGAACTAAATACTCAATAATCAATATAACTTATGTCCATTTTAGCTCTCGACTCCACTGTGCCTGGACATTCGAACGCTTTAGATGTTTACGACTTATATTTGTTTAAATCTGAATAACCATGAGCGCTGTCGGTGCTTTCGGTGCTGTCGGACTTTAATATTTAGGTTGCCTAAATATTAAAGTATCAGTGGCAATGAATCCACGTGGATGTATTGGGGACGTCGGTGGTGCAAGCCACTCAGGAAGCGGGCGCTGCGACCGCTAATCGGTTTACTTGTAAGTATATGGCCGCGGAAAAAAATATATTCACAAACGCAGACACACTGCAGGAAGCATTAGAGTAACGTCATACTTGTTATTTTTTAACGTCACAAGAAAATACACTGACAGAATGAAATAGGACAGCGGATAAACATGCGAAACAACGAATGTGTCAGCTCAGTTGATCTAATGTATTTTTTTCTCGGTGCAAGGTTCGAATCGTACTGTAAACAGCCTACCTGCGGCCCGCGCTCCTCGCCGCAAAATAAATAATACACAACCTCCAGCCCCGTGCCCCAGCCCTCGGCCCTTGGCCCGTGCAGCCCCGCGTGGCGAGCAGGGCGTGCACCCACTGACCGGGAATCTTCAATAATACTACTTTGTAAAATATTTACTCTGGTTTATTTAAATACTTAGATAATAATATAAAACATTTTAAGACTAATTATTCATTATTTACCTCCTAGAGGCTCGCTCTACCACTGCCATCTGTTTGTTTATTTCCTATTATAGTTTATACAGTTATATACATATTATGTCAACTTGTCAACTTCGTTGAGAATAACGAAATAATTACATTTACAACAGCATTTTGGTTCAAATCGGGCGAGCCGCTCTCCTAGCTCTACTTTACACATAGCTCTGCATTCACATTATGCATATTCACAATAGTACTTGTATCCGTTCACTTACAGTAAAATTAAAACATTATGTGAGTCCCTACCAGTTTTGGACGAGATCGAGGCGACACAGTTTGGGACATTTTCAATAAAAGTCTTCCATATTTAGATTTCGATAAGAACCTTTTAATATATATATCATCATATACGTCATAGGTACATCGTTATATAGAAAAAATACCTATATTACAAGTATTAAGTACCGATATTGGCCACAAATACATACAAACAAACAAAAAACAACAAAACAATTAAAAACAGGAATAAAACCATTTTGGCATCGGTATGCATCATTTAAAACTTTAAATAAATTATACGTGTGGGGCTCGGCCGGTCGGCTGCAGCGTCTCACGTAAAGATTGCACCTATTGACTCACTTGTATCCCTCACTTAACGAAGCTTTGACCCGATTCGTATCTCTCACTCTCGTCCTCGTCGCTAATCATTAATTTACAGTAGTAGCAACTTTTTAAATTTAATCCACACCACGACGAGTTCCTACCGACACGTAGGTTTGTATGAACATCGGTAATTTGTAATATCTATAAATAAATTCGATGAAATCGTCTCTCACGAAAACGAGTGCGCGTCGCGGCCCTCGCCGGGCGCGGTGGCGCGTGGTGGCGCGTGGTGGCGCGTGGTGGCACGTACTTACCGAGCGTTCGCCGCGGCTGCCGGCGAGGCGGCCGGCGAAGCGGCAGCGTGCGGCGAGGCCCGCGACCCGCGCGGCTCCGGCTCGAGCTCGTCGTCACTCACTCCGACTACACTGACCCGAGGCCGCGCGGCCGTATCGTACGGAACAACGAAATTGCCTCCGCGAACTATTTACAGTGCGGCGGTCACCGGCGCCACGGCA
>DWFO01004379.1:0-11401 GCA_018246595.1 Mimoniades nurscia nurscia
TACTAGAAAATCTAAATTAGAAAATTTTTGTAGTGTTCGACCCGGGAATCGAACCCGGGACCTCCCGATCGGCAGTCTTATTTACAATCTGGTTCATATAGTGAATATGTGTTTCATTTATTTCTCGAATCTTAAGATTCGCCATACTCTGTCGTCTTTTTTTTCCACCGTAATGGAGAGATAGTGTCCAGCGGTGACGTCATGCGAACGATTTACGATTATCTTTATATTGTTTATACGTACTGACTGCACAAAGCTCCACTAATTCCCGGATTAGAAACAACGGTGACTCGCTATAAACGCTTTGATTTACCTTTCACGTGGTTTCTTACGTAAATGCTTTCAATGTGTTCAACTGTAGCAAACGATGTTACGTTGGTCATGTGACTTGGTGATGTATGGATTACCTGATATTTTAAATGACCTTTATCTTCAGGTAACGAGATTAAATACTTACGGACTTGCAGATTATTCTAGAAAGTTTCAATATAGCTGACGTTTATGACGTGTGTTTTTAACTCATAGTCTATTTAGTCTAGTGATGCACACAGTGCTACGTTGTCACATCATTAGGTTTTTAAATGCTTAATATGCGTGAGTTTTGCTTTTGTATCTTTTACGGACATTGTCAGATTCATCATTGAATATAATGATTGTAGTAACCATTAGGACATGGCATTTGTCTCCTGAGCAAAACGAAGTCACTGTCTATACCATAGTCCTAAAATTATTAATGATATTCCTTCACAAGTGTACTATTATGCACGATATGAAATATAAATATTCTAAGGCATCAATAACACTATAAGGTAATACTTACTATAAGGTTGGCGATAACTGGTCACTTTCTTAATTAACGATTCCGATTAACGATTTCCGACAATTAAATACCAGCTGGGAATTTCCCCAGTGTGTAACAATCTTTATATATGAAAAAGTAGGCTATTCCCCCCTTTGATAATTCCAAAAGTCAAAAAAGAAAAAAAATTATGTACGAGTAGGTGTACACCCTCGGGATATTAAATATGAAGAATTACAACATTCATTTTCGCGCCTAATTGCGCCCGCGAATAAAAAAGTGCACATTCATAATATATTATTCATAATTTTAATTGTGTTGTTCTGACATCAATAATGTTGTTGTGGCGTGCAATACGACAATTTGTTGTTCGTTACTCCTGATACAAGGGCAATTGCAGTGGACTGTTTAATACTTAATCGCATCAGTTATGCGAACCGTGGGTACCTACTAATGTTTCCCTAGGTACCGTTCAGTTTTAAACTGGACGGTTTGATATTTAATCGCCATTCTTGCTCATATTCTGTCCGTCTATTTTTCATGTATACGATATGAAATGTTAATGTTAATCACTTAGACCAAAGAACATTTACATTAACATTACAAGGAACATTAGGCCAAAGGAACTTACGCTATATCATGTCGTAGTGAAAGTTTATTACTTGCTGTTACCGGTAACTTATTTCGTAGGAGAAGTATTTACGTGTATCTGTGAAATTAGTTATCGATACCGCTACATTCGATAAATTCTTTTTTTGCACATTCTGGGGGTGAATTAAAAAAAAGAGGCTGACCAGAATCCTTCAAATATTACTTCAACGCTTGTGCCGTCACAATGTGGTGATGTTCCACACATAGCGATCAGAAGGAAATAGATATGAATAGATTAGAAAGTATAGTGAATGGAATTTAATGATTTTTGAATCAAAATTTAATTCTTGTCCACTTTTTAACAGTGTATAAGACTTCATATAGGTAAATGTAAAACTTATTATACCTAAGTATTTTCCTTCTATATTCCACACCTACTAATCTAAGACTTCGATGTAATATTAACTGTATATGGGTAGACTTTATTTGTTTTGTCTCATATATGAACTGCATTACAATAAACGTAATATCACGCCGGTATTCCACTAAGAGGCAGGTAGAGAAGTGTAGTGTACTTTCACGTTACACCAGTTAATAATATTGTAACAATAATTTATATTATTCGTATATTGTAATAGTAAAAATCAAAAGCAGTGGTTTACATTTGAGCTTCTCACTCGAGATGTCCAGGTTTTGTATCCTGGCATACGTTTATGACCTTACAAAAATATCTGACGACACGATAGTACTTTTACAAGATATAATAAGACTTATTGGGTTTATATAATTACTAATTACTATACATAGTAGGTACAGGGTTCATAACCTGGGTGGTAATACGCTCGCCCCCTATTCCTTAGTGGGACCTAAACGTAGCTAATGAATCGTGGGAGTGTATTACATTTCTCTGCCCACCTCTTCGGGGATTACAGGCGTGATGTTACGTACTATTGTACAAGGTAGTGAGCACATCTGTTCGCCGTTCACACCTGTTCGCCCATCCGCCTACTTAATTAAGCATTCGCCATTATGTTAAGAACATTAGATGTGTTCAATTGACGGTTGCAATGAGCATTTGCTTAGAAATAACTACATATTGAATAAATTTCGGGTACAATTACATATAACACAGTATTATGTATAAACTATGACTAGCGTCCGTTTGAATGGTAAAGTAGGTACAAAGTCACTAGAATTGATATTTTTGAAAGATTGTTGATTATGTATATTACTGGTATGTGTTTATTCCATTTTGTTATGAAATCCTATCAATACCGCTAACGTGAATTGAAAGAAACGACTTAAATTATTTGTATAGTTACCCTTTAACGTTTCATTCTATATTAGACCTCTCGGTCTGACGCTGTCTCCTCTCAGAATAGAAGGACTAAGGCCATAGAGGCCTCGCTGGATAAATGAAGACCTTACGCACCTTAAGGTCGTATGAGTCACCTCATGACGTTATTTTTTATCGTCACAAGATACAGAAATACAAATATTTCTCAGCGTACATCAAATGTAATATGAACGGACCTATGCAAAGAGACTGCAGTAGTAAGCCATGACCAGACTTAAATAGAAACGCCTAGAAGACAAATGTAAGTGCGTTCACAACATTATTGAATATTAGCCTCGAATTTGACGCAATATTGTTTATGGCCGGATCTGTGTGTCGCGGGTCTACCGAGACAACGGGAAGTCTAGCAAGGTGCACCGCGAATGTACTGCTTGAGTAATTCGTATGATAAACAAACATATCTCAGCACGCGTTTATTAAACTGCAGCGTGTCTGGAACTCTGGACAAGTCGTGAGTTTAAATTAATTGGGCAGTGTCACTGTTAATTGTGTACGTATAAGCTCAGTGTTTTTTTTTAATTTAAATTTATGTCACGTGTCCCATGTCACATTGGCTTAATTTTTTATAGGGTGTTTAAAATTTATTACTTTATACCTATTTCTGGACAATTGACGGAACACTGTAGTCCGTATTTCTGATGGTGATCAACAATGCCTGTGATGTTCTGCGATGTTTTGAATGGTGTATTATTTTTGTATCGTTTCGTCGTCGCTACGTATCCTTCAAGGGCATCAACCGAAAATCAAAAGAAAAATGAGTTTATGAACACTATTATGCACAACAGTATTATTTGTTACTCGATCGATGCCTTGGTCAAGTAATCCTACTAATATTATAAATACGAAAGTTTGTGAACATGTATGTATGGATGTTTGTTACTCTTTCGCGCAAATACTACTCAACCGATTACGATGAAATTTGGTATGTAGGTAGCTGAAAACCCAAAATAACACATAGGCTACTTTTTATCCCGGAATTCCCGAGGGATTAGGATTTACACGGGAATAACGAGAGTTTATTTTGTCGTAAGGCGATACAGGCGCCGGGCCAGCTTACTCGTTTCCTAATTGAAAATAGATACATTTATCGCTTCTGAAAACTGAATGCGCGATCTAGAGGCACGGCGGTGCCAGAGGCGGTAGCGGGAGCGGGGGCGGGGCGGGCGGTCCGACGGGCGGCGCATTTGTAATATTAACATTTATTATTGTTATTATAATATTTCTTATGTTGATAATATTGTTACGTTATGGTGGGGGTTTCCACGCGGCTGAAGTCGCAGGTGGCCTCTAGTAAACATATCTAAGGAATAAAACAATCTCAATACAGAGATAATTGGATTTTCAGATCAGAACTGCTTTACAGGAGGGCATAAGAGGCGTGATGTTACATTACAAATTCATTATTGACTCCAATCATTTTAACGTCTGCCTCGCTACTGCGCGACATTTGGAGCATACTCCACCGTGCTGTTCCAGTGCGTTTTTGAATTTTACTTACATTTACTTGACTGCCTTGTTGGTCGATCGGTTGCAAGCGCGACTGCCGATCGAGAGGTACTGGTTCAAATCCCGTGTCGGGAACCACTGGATTTTTCTAATTTAGATATTCTGTTAGTGACTCGAAGTCTGGAAATGTGCTCGGGGTAATAGGCTCACCATCTATTCCATTGAGGGTCGTAAACGTAACTGGTGAATCGTGGGAGTGTTCTACATTCCTCTGCCTATCTCTTCGGGGATTACAGGCATGATGCTACAATTTACATTGTTTTTTGTCATTTTGAAAATCGAAGTCGACTGTTTATACTTTTGGGTTCCATTTAAATCCGAATACGCGAGGTACACTGAACGGGTGGCGGGCGGTCGATCAGCACGCGAGATGCATCGCAGTGATTAATCTGTGTCTTATCGCCATCAGCGCCACGCTTCCCGAAACCGCGCGTCCGACATGTTGTCACTTGTTTCTCAAGTAGCTTTAGAACCGAAAAGAAAAAGGTGTTTTCTTGATATGACGTGGGCACATAAAAGTTAATTGCGACTGTTATCGTCTCAGACACCGGACTGTGAGATGATCTTTGAAATATATACATAAGTATGCGAAAAAATTGTGTTATTGTTTATTATTGCAATAAATTTTCTTGTGGATTGTAGTGTGTTCACAACAACTGTGTAGGTGTCTACCATGTTACCGTATTGTGTGCCCTGTATTGTTTAACCTTTTCATTATGTTTTGGTGATTTGGATCGATGTATCATATAAAGTCGTTAGGGGTAGTAACACATCTTTACACTGAGTCGTCACCATCTTCTTCATTGGCCTGTATCTGTCCGCTACAGAACACATACCGTCTCTGGTAGATGCTATCGCGACCTATGTGATGTCTGTCTCAGGTTGTCGCGCGAGATTCTGTGAATGGTTAAAATTATGTTCCACAGAATACAAGCTTGTACTTGGAAATTGATCCTGTTTATAAAAACTTATCTCGTTATTTCACTGAAAAAATAACTGAAACATTATTCTAGTTTACATTTATTCAATAACAAGTTCCCATTGTATTACCTACAACACCGTAAGAGCTTTTTTATCACAAAAAACAAGACATGTCAGAAAAAAGCTTAACACTTCTGTTTCGACCATAGACTGAGTGTGAAATAGACATTACGTCAAAGACACTGTTGTAATAGTAATCAATAATTCGATATAGAAATCAAAAAAGGAATACATATATAATTATATTTCAGTTTAAACGTAACTATGTATCGCATATCATAATGCACTATTATCTTTATTGCTTTCATCGAATGACGTAACTAAAAAGAATTCTCTGCGATCCGAATGCATTGTTTATTTTATAAATATTCTTCATCTTCTTTGCGTTGAATTTCACTGACAGATATGTTTACTACTTGATTTTATAGTGACTATAGTCTCCAGTAGGTATATTATGTTTAATATTAAGTAGGTTATTACAAATGTAAGTTAGTGTCTCGGAATCTGGATATGTGCCCGGTGTATGGCAATAAGCTCACCACCTATTCTATAGTGAGACGTAAACGTAACCGGTGAAACGTGCGAGTGTTCTACATTCCTCTGCGTACCTCTTCGGGGATGACAGGCGTGATGTTACGTAAAAAAAAGATGAATGTTTCCTACCTTTACCTGTTTGTACTCTTTTAAACTGTACCAAAGCTGTGGAAGCTTGAATTATAGGCAGACCTTTCTACGCAATATCAAACCTTCATTGTTCGC
Source organism: Mimoniades nurscia nurscia (assembly GCA_018246595.1). Lineage (NCBI taxonomy): Eukaryota > Metazoa > Arthropoda > Insecta > Lepidoptera > Hesperiidae > Mimoniades > Mimoniades nurscia. Next base: position 5,994 of record DWFO01004379.1, read on the forward strand.
TAACAAATTGTCTCGTTATCATCCGATCGGAGGCAATAAGTCTCGTCGCGTCGATAAACACCTATCTTGTTTATCGACGCCGATATTCTTTATCGACAGGCGACGTCGTCGTCACGCAACATCACCGATTCATACTAACTGGCTTCCCGATTTAATAATTCATATCGCGTGCGACTCTGAATTAATAATTTTGATTATTTATGTTTGTTTAATACCAGGTCATGACATAAAAAAACGCTTAAGGAGTACATGACAGATCAGGAGTAACGACCTGTTGGGGGCTGTTGGAGATTTCTTAATTCCATACTCAAGACCGAGCGGAAAGCGTATTTATTAAATAAGTAACAATCACGCCTGTTATTCCCCAAGAGGTAGGTAGAAGAGTGCAGTATACTCTAGCGGTTCACCAGTTACGTTCATCTCCCACTATAGACTAGGTGGTGAGTCTAAGTTAGAGAAATCCATTAGTGCCCGACCTGGGATTTGAAACCAGGACCTCTCGATCGGCAGTCGCGCTTGCAACCAACACAACGAGGCAGTCAATAGTGTATTAAATAAGTAACTGTATTAAATCGGTAAAAAAATGGATACGTCATTAAATTTTTGTTTGTCTATTAAATAGTGATTTTTATACGCTCGTGGTTGATTCCTAAATGGTTTTAAATTCAAATATATTGCTATAAATATAACATTTTAATTCCATTCCAACTACATCAATGTCTGTCATGGTTGATTCCTGAAGGAAGGAATCGTTTTAACAACGAAAATTTAGTTACATGAATGTTGTAGTTCCAATGCTTTTAAAGGGCAAATATAAAACATCCAATATAGGTGTTGGCCACTGACCATAAATATCTTCCCACTTGTCAGTGAAGGAACGTAGAATTTTTCACGTAGGTATTTATGGCATGAACTCGTCGCAATTTGGGGCGTAAACAGGACTTCGGCTTATACGAGTAAATCTTTAATTAATTTCCATATAAAAATATGACAAGCAAAAATATTAACACACTAGTGTAAGTATTTCTGAGTAGTCATTACACATAACTAGATTTAATATTTCTTTCCGATTTCTAATTAGACATCTTCGATGGTCGCTTCCACAAACCCATAAAAGAATTGCACTAGACTATACGGCTCAAGAACTACCGTTGTGTGACGTTGATGATAAAGACAGACATATGTCATTTACACTTATGTTAGAGAGAGATGCTGAGGGATTAAAAACAACATGCCAAATAGGGTATCACATGTGGCTAAATATCAAGATAACAGCCGATCGAGCGTAGATATAGGGTAGCGGTTGGCGCGGTTTTTTTGATTTTCGAACACAGCTCTCAATTGGAGTGCCGCGCGGGTGACCGGTCGAGGTGAGTCGCGCAGGAGGCGGTTTTGGCTGGCAGGTGGCGCTGGTGTTGCACTGATGACCGTTATGAGTGCAAGTTTTTACACCGCACCCCCGGTTACGTCGTTTCATAGAAGATATAATGTATTGGCAATTGATTTTGTTATTATTGTACATTGATGGCTTCCGGTTGTTTTTTTATGTGGTTTTCGTTATATTATTTCTTAAAGTACCTACTTGTTATTTTTTGATGTTATTGTGTACCAAGAAATTTTGGTAAATCGTGGTATGGCGCGGTCTGTCTCTGCACAGCTAAATGTCGGGGCCGACTATGGGCAGTCGCGTAGGCAGTGCCAGAAGCTATGCTCTGCGATCCCTACCCCGCATGCCCAGCGTGGGGATTATGGGCGTAACCCCTCAGAGGAGTTTTATGTTCCTCAGTGAACTGCAATAGATTGATGATGATGATGTTATCAAGAAATTAAACAATCGTTTTAAGTAATAAGTCCGCTCATTGTCATATCTACTGTTTGTATGTACATATGTTTAATACACAACATGTAATGCGGTGAAACAATGTTGTTTTCTACCTACCAGTCTTTGGTTTGTTGTTTATAGTTAGAGGAATAATTTTTTGCTGCTAAGCGGCAACACTTCGATTTCTGTGCGAGAATAATAACTATAGCAGAAACATGAATATAGCAGAAATATGAATATAGCAGGATCAAAAATTACACCTTGAATGTAATGTCTCCGAAACGTCTTGAACAGGACTTCACATTTTTGAGAACAGTTAAAGTATGTGTAAATGTTTGGTAAACGTTTGATCTTCAGCGGGCTATGTTCTTACCAAGTACATGGTGATAATACTTTGAACACTGATCTCGTTTAGGCGTTGAGTGATACTTGAATATATGTATGTAGGTACTTATTGAAATGTGTATGCGCCGTTTGACCAAAAGCTTGTTGCTTTTGTAACATGTAGCAACACAACATGAAAAAATTTCACTCGTTTTACGTCTACCTGGAGCTAGACAGAGATGTGTAATTGTGCGAGCGAGATGCAAGATGTATAGTAAAATTGTAACGTTTAATTTTAAGGCGCTGCCGGAGCTCGGGCCATTCGAAGACCAACAATTATAGTCACATTATCTCACCTGTCTGGTTATTGTAATAAACTGAGTTTTCAAATGTAAAGCTGACTGCACACTGTCCGGTGGCGTCCAATGGATTACAACTGATGTTAAAAATAGGTGATGACGTAGTGATGTAGTTTTTCTTTATTGCGCTAAGAAAATATATAATAAGATTATGTATTTCTGTCACGCGTAACATCAACAACGCGAAATAGCGTAATAGCTTAGATTTTAGCATAACAATAGGAGGGTTTTGGGTTCGAATCCCGTCACCGACTTATAACTTTTACGTTGTTGTCTTTGAATTGGGATTAATTATCGCATTTTCCGTTATAATTATGAATGTGTGTAAAAACGTGAAGGTCGTAGTAATTCGTCCTAGTTGAAGGTCTTAGGACCTCCGAAAGGCGTGTGAAAAACCATCGACATATACAATGACGAAGTTCTATTTGTTCTAAGAGGAATCTCCTGTTCTATAGTGAATAATAAAAAAGGCTGATTACATTGATGCTAACTGAATGAAACAGATGTCTTGGAACATCCCTCACGGGGTTTATTATTGAGGCCCAGCCGATACGTAGTGATTTCAAATATATTAAGTTAACAGTCTCTTCAATAGCTACAAATCTCTTGTTTTTATTTATTGCTAACAGATAACCCATTTCAAAATATTAGTAATCGATATTAATGTACAGGGGTCTTAAGCATAGTGGCGCCGCTGCCACTGAAACTTGAATCTGTGAATGCGTAGATTATCGCATACTCTGCATTTAGATTTCTCTTAACACCTTTCAATTCACGCTAAGAGGGACCGAACACCTGTTATATTAAAACTCAATTTCGCTTGCGATAGTTACAGCTTTACGTCTTTTCATTGTTGATCATCCGGAAGCTGATTTAAACAGATAACAGAGAAATGAATACATCTCTCTCTAATGTATGGTTATTAGATACACGCGTCCCGCTCGATGGTATCGTTTATCTGGCGTTGTATCGACGTACCATTGAAAATATCGTAATTTACGTCTCAATTATTGTGCGTCTCAATAAAATAATGGTTCGTTAATTGGATCGATCCGGGGCCGTTCCCTGATTGATTTAACTTCTTCATTCTTTACGATCGACGGTCGTATGTCGTAACTCGGTGTGCGTAAAACGAGAAATAAAACCTTTGAAATTCCATTTTATTTCTAATTTTCTAATTGATAATCGATCGATATAATTAATCAGATTGACATTTCATGATAAATGTAGTATAGAAATATTTTAAGTTTACAAAATAAACGACATGTGGAAATTTAAGTATGTTTATTTATAAATAGTTTATTATATAGTGCCATTGTCATAACATTTATGTATTTCATTACAATAAATGAGGCAGCTAGAACCAGCGCAGCCTAACTGCTTTTAGCAACTTGTGACCTATTTGCATTTTTGTAATTGAGAAATGTTAATTTACAATACCAGAGCGGCCAAAAACTGTTTACATGACATGTAGGTAGGTACCTACACAGTTCCAGTTCAAAATCTATACTATTATATATCAGTCATATACATAGATTTTGAAGGTGAATTGTCTTTTTCTATCTACATAAACGTAAAGGAACAAATTTAAAATATTTTACAAAATTAAAATAAATATTCCCTTTATTATACAAAATTAAAATAAATATAGGTATATGAAATAAATAATTCCCAAAGGAAATAAAAAATGAAGGAAAAAAAAAATTAGAAATGGGACTAAATAGTTAGCTTAAGATTAGGGAAACGAATACAGAACTTATCTGTTGCAAGAGTTGCGTTTGACTAATTAATTATGATGATGAAATAATCTAGCATAATATCATCAATCCACTACTAGAAATTACTTAAAAGGGGGCCCCTCAAAGAACGTCGCCTAACTACAAAAACAATAATTTATAGTTGTGGTGTAATAATGATCCAGTTGCGATCGAACTTCGACCGTAACTTATAGAATGTCAAACATGTAAGTTATTGAGCATCTCATGTCGAAACTCAAATACAACGAAATAGAGATAATACAGATCTTACGAACCGGAAAATATACAATATGCAGTCTTATCTTTATCAGGCGATCTCTACCAGACATTTTTATTTTATTTATTTATTTTATTTATTTATTTACATTAGCTAGAACGGACATAAAGTCCAATTACACTAACTCAGATACAAGACAAATCAAAACAAACATGTATGACGGACTACAGACATTAATGTATTTGTAGCATGTAAAATATACATTTTAGCTTTCTGTGAACATCTCTATATGAACTTTAACACTCCTACACTCGCGCAATATTCTTTGAAAGAGGTTCAAAGGTAGTGTTCTTTAATGACTTACTAATATACAAATAACATTTCAATGCAAAATCGCTTTGACATACTGTTTTGTCGTATGGCATTGCGCGAAACGAACTATGTTTGTATGAGTGTATATGAAATGTATATAATATGAACGTATGTATGAAACCGTATGTGGCAGCATACGTGCATGCAAATGCGTGCACACTGTAGTTTGTCTTGCATGGATATCACATAATTCTGTCTATCTGGGAGTTTCATTAAAATTCATGCAAAGCGGAACCGGTCGTATTGCGTAGGTTCGCGCAGATCCGGGGACACGGATGAACGTGTTTACGTGTTCGTGTCCGGCGCGTGGCTTGTGTCCATTTACGATGTTGTGTATTTAGGATTCAACAGAATGTTAACTAACGGACCTCTGACCACTGAATCCCTATAGGCATTTTATTCTTAAGAATGAATGATACGCATCGCTTATTTTCGAATGCTTATCGTACCAGGAAGATATAGTACAGCAAAATGAATCCCGCCTTGAAACGGTAGGAAGGTGTTCTGCAGGAGTAGGTACTTTCAGAGCGTTATCTCGGATGCAGGACTCGTCAGGT
>DWFO01004380.1:0-11400 GCA_018246595.1 Mimoniades nurscia nurscia
ATTTTTAATACATGTATTGACTGGCCCGTTGGTGCAGTGGTTAGTGAACCTGACTGTTGCGCCGGGGGTTCCCACCCATTCCCACCCAGAATAAATATTTGTGTCATGACTGGATGTGAAAAAAAATCCGTTTAAGTATATATATGTAGTTTATCAGCCATCTGGTAACCATAGCACGAGCTCTCTTAACGCTTGCTTTGGGGCCAAATGTCCGCGTGTAGAGATGTCTCGACATGTTATAATATTATGTAGGCTGTGAACTCTGTGAAATCACGTATGTCGGATTTATCAGATTAATATATGATACATACATGCAGAGCTATGGTACATGTAATCGTCACATAAAGCGCTAAGATTTAATCCGTCAGGTATAGCACTCTTTTTTATGTAAATTGCAAATACATCTATGTGGAAATTGATATGATACATGATACTTCAAAAATGGTCTCAGTATTGCCAATAGTATTATTACTGGCAATTTAGGTTTAAATAGAAATATTTAACTTTAATTTCGGTACAGTTATGAGTAAGTTTTGGTACAGCTAAAATCAACTGTTATGTAGTGCCGCTCTACTAAGCAAATATGTTGCTAAAAATTAGAAGTATCAAAATGTACAGGTGAATAATATTGTGAATTTATAAAAATAAAAAAGTTACGGTCTTCTTATGTTAAATTAGATAAAGACTGATACCGCTAATATGGTAACCTATGCAATTTTTTAAAATAAATACGTACATATATACATATGTATGTAGATGATTTCGAAACAATCAATGCTCGTCCTCATAATATACGAATATGTCTTGGATGGAGAATAAATCCTACGTTCAGTTTTCTAGCTACAGGACCCACAGAGATATTCAAATGCCTTTCTTAAAAGACCAACTCTACTTTCGTCGTATAAAACAAATACTATGTATGTATAAAAAAACAAGGTTTTTGTGAACTCACAGTAAGCGATCTAATCCAGTTACTGACCATGTTTATTGTATCACAGATCATCATCATCTGCTTACCGCTCGGCACAGGCCTCCTCCAAAGGGCGCCATCGAACCCTATCCCTCAGATATTAAATTATAATAACATTCTAGACACTTCGATTTATTGATAATAAAAATACAATAAGCGACAATTGTAATGTGTTTTCAACGTTATGCAATATAGAGCTTGATTCAATTAAATATCTTTACAGGAACGAGCCAAATGTTTCATGTTATCTGACTGAGGCAGTAACGAATGAATTTCAACTACAAATACGATCACACTGCCTTCCTTTTATACACGCTGTTACATGTGATACAGTTGCCATTAAACATTAACATATCTATGAATACTTAAATGCTATAAAAATGTCTTTAATAACAATTCAATAAGCACGCAGGAAGTTTATCCATATATCCATATTCATTTAACGAAATTTTGACATTCTCTCACAAACTATTAAGATTTTAATGAGTTCCTTAACTTTTTATTACCATTGAAAACATATTTAAATGTATCAAGCGGGAAATTATGTACACGAGATTTTTAAACAGCAACATTCTTGGTGATATCCGCAGATCGAATGTAATATAAACCGATGAGAAACTTTGTCATTTATTGAGAGTTAATAAATTGGTGACTAAATTTAAGAATAACAGAGATAGCCCCAGACCCATGATTAGAACCCAGGAACTCGCGATCGGCATTCGCGCTTGCAACTAACACGACCAACAAGGCAGTTACAAGAATAAAAATACGTGCCAACATTTCAATAAATTGATTAATGAAGATATGGTGTAGTGTATTTATTGGATACTCGATATTGGGAAGGAAGAAATGGCAGTGGTGCCGTGAGATATATCGTACGTCATGTAATATGCATGTGCAACATTGCGACAAACTTGTATTCTGAATCTGTGTACTAGTATGGCATATACTTACATATGTATTCAATACAAATTGAAATTTCATTTATATTATTTCAACTACTAATACTCAATAGCAGTTTTTGCTATGAACTTTCCAGTTTTATATTAATTAGAGGTACTTATTATTGTTTTACCAATACTAACCTTATTTCAGGAATTGAAAATATGTCGTATGCCAATATGAATTCTGTGGGAACCTGTATATGAAAAAAGTCTCTTCTGCCTACATGCAGATTATTGATTGGATAGCGACCACAATAGGTCTAAAAAATGTAAAATACTCCACATATTCATTCCTCAGTAATACATCAATGTTTTGCAATTCGCCCGCATGATGCATTACAAAATTATTTTCGCATAATGAGGGCGCTCACGGAATGTCATCTGTATGAAAAGAAAATATTTAAATATATCAGTTTCACTTTTATTTATTCAATATTTAAATTATATTTATTGCTTTAAAGACATTATAACGTTTTACAGAAGTTTAAGGAGTCAATAATTATTTTTAAGGACATTGGGTAGAATAAACATAATTTTAATATTGTTTTATTATTTCTGCAACGTATTATTGCAAACGAAGTTGAGCGCATTTAACGGTCAGATATGATTAATTTTACGAGATTTAATATATTCGCATTCCACCTAGTTAATTTGCTGCCAAGGTTTAGTCTCCTGTGCAATTAAAAAATATTCCACTCAATACAACTGAAATATATCATCAAGTAAGTGCGAATTAAATAAAAAAACTACAATTGATTTTAAAATTAATATCTAACATCCGGCCAAACTGTATAATATTAAATTTGAATTAATTAAATACATATGACGTAAATTTAAGTATTAACATCACGATGTAGCATCCCAGTATTTTAAAGGCAGTTGAAGGACAAAAGCTTGTAAAAGTCCCTTCCTATAGTAATATCTAAGTTCATACTTTCCCGACGCTGAGGCCGATGTTAATGACCCCGACAGAACCTGCTTATCTCGACCTTATCTCTCGAAGTAAGTCAATTGAAATATAACTATCTCCTCGATTGGTATGTATTTGTGAAACGGATTTGTATTAACAGTATAATTATCGGTCCGCCGGCATAAAATAAAAAAAGTAATATTGACATTAGTAGCAAACGTTAACTCTACGAAATGTTAATATTATAATATATTTCGTACAAATTCAATTGGAATTTCTGATGATTTCAATTGAAATTACAAAACAATTACAAAAAAAACTTACATAAAAAAAAATAACAGTTTTAGTCATGATATTTAGTCAGTTTTATTGTTGCTCGGATTTAATAACACTCCTATCTATAAAACGTAGATCTATATGTATATGCAAACACAGTTAATGAGCTATTTTTATATTTAGGTCGCGCTTCAGCCATATTTTAATAATTGGTATTCAATGTTAAATATTTTAAAAAAATAAGTTTTTACATAGAAACTTGCGTAAATAAATGAATTAGAAATACATTTAGTGGGAATAATAATAAAAGAATGTCGATTGAAGCGACGAAATCGGTCAGCGGCAGTTCGGCTCGGATTCCATACGGGACCGAGTTTCGATCATTTCACTGACCCACATTCACGACAACGGAACAAGAGACCGACGACCGACGACCTACGATCGGCGACCGGCCACTGACGACCCGCGACGAGTTGTATTGAAGAATCTATTTTAAATCATAATTATTTAAATAAAAAATAAAATCTTTTATTGTTGTTATCTATGTGTATGTCTACGTGGTGTGCAATAAAGTGTTTTTGTAAAAGATACAAATCTTTTCAGCAACCTCACAGCATAACATTTTAAATATATAAAGGAATGCAATAAATGCAGCCAAAAGCTCTATTATTGTGTCCGCCGTTAGTATTCGTAATCATTTTCAAATAGAATTCGTAGAGTTGTACACGAATAATGATTCTTATTAATTTATACATTTATTTTTATTACAAGTCCTTTAATCATTTAAATACTTACTTAATATCTAGTAGACATTGTAAAACAAGATAATGTACGGTACGGTACGATAATGTGTGTACAATTTTTGTACACATTACTAGAGTAGATGGCAGTCCCTAAGACTTATATTAAAAAGTGTTGTACTGTTCTGAAAAATGTTTTCATATTTTGTTGTTTAAGCGAATTGTTTACGTCTTGTTTTAACCTTCCATTTTTCTTATTATCTATTTCTTTACATTATATCATACAAATTTAATATTTTTTTCTATTTCTGTCGTTCCATCATTCGAGTAATTTATAATTTTATACAGTTCAATATTAAGGAACACAATTATTTCTGAGGGTATGTTATAGCCAATTTATGCAACTAGGATTTTATTTATATTGACAGATAAGTGATACGTATATAAGCGGATACAATTGCAAAAAATTCTTAAATCAAAAATAGCCAATTATCAGAGAGTTTTCCTTTATGAAACGAGTTTGTTTTATTCCTAGCCACTAGGAAGAGCAACAACCTATGATTGCAGGGCCGTTATTCCTGATCGAGTGAACACAGATCTGATAACTTGAGAAAAAACAGCTACTCTTTCAACCATTACAGCCTATTTCTATCGCATTACACGTTTAAAAATTTTGCCAAGTTATTCATAATCACATGAAAAAAAGCTATATTTATTTATAATGCCCATAAAATCGAATTTAGTATCCTCGATGAATATAAAAATGTAGAGCAGTGTTGTCCAAAAACAACGGTAAATAATATGAAATCGATTTTATAATCTCACCTGTTTAACGGACACCAAGACGAACGAATACTCTCACAATCACAGCGAACTCATTATCCACCGGCACTGAGGATTTAACAGTTATTCGTACTAAAATACGACGATTACTAAACTACGCGACAACTTATTTTTTAACATTAAAAAAAAAGGTTTGAGTAAATTACGTATGATTGAGAATGAATTTTTTGACAGATCGCGAGCGCGCGCTTTTCTGTTTTTTTTATTCCAGGTTTTCTTTTAAATAGTGGCACGGGCGTTCGCTGCGGAGCCTTGACCGCAGCGTACTGCGGCCACTAAAAGACTTTAGCTCTGTCGATGCAAGCTCTTGCTAGTAATTTACTTTCCAACAGTTACTTTTCGCTGCGCTGCACTGATTCCGGTCAGCTTTGTTTTTTAGAAGCTCCGGATTGCAGAATGAAAGCTTAGGTGTAGATAACTTAACAAGTGTAAGCTTTAATCTTTTGTTTGCATTTGTTGAGCTTGGTATTTTATAAGCTGCCGCTACATATTGTTTTTTTCTCTTATGCAATAAATTAAATACGTTAATTTTCTTTTCGTGTTGGATGCCTAGTGCGTGGCTATATTCGAAATGTTTGGCATTAGGCAATATATAGACAAAGGCATTATACTATTATATGTATAGTAAACCATGGCTTGGTATTGATGATAAGTACCTAAAAATATAAATCCTGAGACTTATCAACAAGATCTAATAACAACTTTACTGTGTAGTATTATAATTTATAAACATTTAAATGCTGCTAGAAGACTGGGTTTCTCTAAAAATATAGAATACATTTATTAGGTATTAATTAACGCAGCATCTGACGGAACTGTTCATATAAATCTAATTTGAAATTTTAAGTTCTACATTTTCGAATATGCAAATCAACGTCATGACATTAATATTTAATAGGATTCCATGAGCAATACTCGCACGGTGCTCGCAAATAATATCGTGGTATAAAACTAGTATTGAAGAATGCTGGCTGGTAACGTAACCCTTAGACATTGTTTAATGTCAAACATAGCGGTATTGCGACCTGAGGCGCCGACACGCTTGTTCCAAGCCATCACCCTTGTGCCAGCGACATAACAATTAAAACAGCCCTACTTAGAGATACGAATATCTACGTGCGATTTTTGTGGGAGTCCTCATTTAACGCAAACTTACTCATGTATATGAAGACAATAATTAATGTAGGAGCAGCATATCAAGACGTTAAGGATTGAGATATTTTTTATTCAGCACACTGTACCTGTCCTGTAAAGGATCTGGCGTGATAATATTATAATAATAATTTTATTATGCGTCTTTGTGATATTATTATTCTAATGTGTTCTGACAGGCGAACTCGATTACGTCGATATTTACTTAGACAAAGCGCACCAAATGGGTAAATAGATATAATTAGGCATGTGTAGGTACATAATGTACATGTGCGTGTACATTGCGTTTCCCCGAGGGGATAGGCAGAGATATGAAGTACAGTCGCACGACTAACCTGTTACATTATCCCTACCTACGGAATACGTGGGGAGCCTATTTTTATTTTTTTTGAACATTGGCCTCACGATAAACTGTAATCTCGCCTGATCGAAAGGGACACGCAAGGATGTAGTACGCTTGCTTAGTACCTACACATTTACTCTTGTCTTGAATAATTCCAGATTATACCAGTCAGGAAAAAGAGATGCAAGAAGAAAATCGTGTTCTTTCGCAGTCTGTTGCAAAAGCGATTCAGCAAAACGTTACTTGACATGGACAGGGAACAAGATTCCATGTCACTATTAGAAATTTCGTTTAGATGATCTAAATTAGAACAATCTAACAGTATTGAGTTTATTCGGAACCTGGAATTTGAACCCAGAAATTCTCGATTGGCACTCGCGCTTGTAACCGCTCAATGAACGAGGAAGTCAAGTATTTAAATATATACCTATATATAATGTAAAGAAGCCAATTTACATATCCACGAGAGCGCAGTTCCGAGCAGGAGGAAGTATTTTTGCAACTTATAAAGAATTTTATTACGATAATAAATAAATGTATTTTACGATCGCTGAATAATCTTTAGTGCCTTAGCAGTGATATATAGTAAACGTTTCTAAAAACTGTGTTAAATTTTATGTTCGACATACAATTTTATTTCATGATGAAGATAACAGATTCAAAGAGAAAGTTACGTCTCATCCAAAAAAATAAACTTCATATAAAAATACTCCACTGAAATACACGTGTCTACAAGGTCGTCTATTAATTTCAGTTAGAGCGCTTAACAGGACGGGTAATATATGCAGAGAGTCCCCGAGCGCCAATATCTCAAACTTTACAGATCTGAAGGTCTCAGAAAATTGTACCAGGTTAGCTCACAGAAAGCTTAAGAGAATCAAGCTGAAGTTTCGTAATAAATCGTGTATTCGAAGTATGATGTCCTATAACTTTATACAGTTATACACACACACACACACACACACACACACACACACACACACACACACACACACACACACACACACATATGCACGCACGCACACACAAACACACGCACACACACACACAAACACACACACACACACACAACACCTGCTTATCTTAACAGTAGGCTCTTATCAATACGTATGTAAAGCGCACACCACTCCACGTACCACTACCGACACTTGTTTCGGTCAAAACGGAGCATCAGTGTTACGGATTCTACATTATTCAATTCTCAATTTATTCTTAATTTATTAATCAAGCATTCCCCAAAGTTACGCCTGACACAATACATCTTTTATAGATTACTTTTTTGTTGACTTGTTTTGCTGTTATGAGTTATATGAAAGAAATATTTATTTAAGCGTCAAAAGTATTTGACCGTTATATTTATGCTATTTCGTGATCACATTTAAAATTGATCCTTTGTATAATCACCATAGTCAACCATTCTATCACCTTGCTGTCGGACACTGATATCGTGTCGTAATGAGAAGGGTTGCTAATAGTCTAAATTAAACATAATGACTTAATTAATGAAATGTTTACATTACTGCATTTGTGCAATTCATTTGTGTAATTCAATAAATTCCATACTTTCTCTTTTTATTATAAATAATCAAATTATTACAACTAATTCAAAATTAAACTAAGTAAAAATCGGTAAGAGCATCAATTATAGTTCCACTTGCGTCCCCTTCGAAAGGTGGGACTAAACTGTGTAACTAACTACAATTGAGTAAAAGAGTATGTAGATACATACGTAAAAGAAACAAAAAAGGACGTACACTAGGTGAAACAAGTTTACAATCGCCAACTTGTAATAGTAGCTATCTCGCGAGCAATCGATATTGATAATATATGCAGATTTAAATCCGGTACAGCGACGTGAAAGGAGCCGATCTGTGGACTACAAAGGACGAAACTGGCTTCCAGAGATAAGGCCACGCTGGAAGCCAGCGTATAATGGATTCCAACGGTACTGCACTTCCATCGAAAAATTGACTGGGTTTCCTAATTTTCACTACGAACAGTGTTCATTAACATAAAATTATTTAATTGTGTAAATTGTATAATCTACAAAATTTATAATAATCTTCTAAGATTCTAAGCCCAAATCCAATATAAAGCATCCTTGATAACCAGGAAAATACCTGTTCCAGACGTTCTACGAGAATGTCGATTATTGACTGTCTATCGAGAAGTCCTGGGTTCAAATCCCGGGTCGGGCACTATTGGATTTTTCTAACTTAGATATATCACTAGTAAATTCCTCTGCCTAGATCTTCGGGGATTACAACCGTGATGTTGCGTTTGATATATCTACAAAAGCGTAATTGTAAGTAAAAAGGAAAGAATAAATGGAAATATAAAGTTCCACGTTGCTATTAAATAATGTGCCATTTAATAAACGGATAAAGTTTTATGGCATGGACTTTATACAGTACTTTATCTTGCAAAAGTTACTAGTGTACAATTTATTAGTCTGTATGTAAGGAGTATTATGTATGTATATAAGGAGTATTACATAGAAAAATTAATTCTATTATGTAGATTAAAAGGAAACAACACACATTCTGATAAGTAATGTTAATAATAATAATAAAGAGCAGGACAACACATTACATTTCGTTTAATATGAATCGTGATGATATAGTAGTAAGCCAGAGTAAGTTAATAGTTAAAGTTCGCTGTTTACATCTCGATAAAGGGTTTATCAGATGGTATTTTTTTTATTTAAAACAAATAGGGAGAATAATAACTAAAATTATTTAACTTATTAGGTTTCTGAACTACTAAAATGTTGACATTGTCACCAAAAAGCTTTCACATGCAATGTCAATTTAAAATTTAGTTTAATGTATAATAGTCAATCTGAAAAGGTAAACAAGTCCAAAATGTAATGAAAAAAATATTCAAGTATTAAAACAGCCCATACCCTTTATATAAAACAATTGCCAAGTAAAAAAGTATTGTGTTTTTTTTCTGATGTAAGAAAATGATAAATGCGTTATGCACGTGTATTTTCCATTTTAAAAAATAAACTTCAGTATTCTTATACGCTTTTGTAGTTAACGTAATTATATTTACAGCAAATTTCTGTTCGAGTTTTGTTTTACGCCAGAAAACTAGAGGCTGCAAAAAACAAACCTTTGGAACCTAACCTCTAAATATTTTTGAAAATGGTTTTAAGGTAAGTAAAAAAATAGCCTCGTTGGTCGTGTTGGTTGGAAGTGCGACTGCTGAACGGAAGGTCCTGGTTCGATTACCGGGACAGGCACTACTACATTTTCTTATTTAGATTTTCTAGTAGTGGCTCTGAGTCTGGATATGTGTCCGGTGTATGGCAATAGGTTCACCATCTATTCCATAGTGGGACGTAAACGTAACTGGTGAAACGTGGGAGTGTTCTAAATTCCTCTGCCTACCTCTTCGGGGATGACAGGCGTGATGTTACGTAAAAAATTCGCTTTATTAATGACATCTACATATCATTTGACAAAGAACACATGGTTTAATAGTTTTGTTTAAAATGAATATCAAAATAACCATTATCAAATAAATAGTATGTACACAAGTAAATATGTAACATCATGCTTGTAATCCCTGAAGAGATAGGCAGAGGAGTGTGATTCACTTCCACTTTTCTCCATTTATATTTATGTACCACTATGGAATAGGTAGTAAGTCTATTGCCATACAGTGAGTTCATATCTACTCTGTACCGCTACTAGAATATCAAATTTCCAAAAATTCATTATTTCCTGACCCAGAATTTCCAGTCACACTTGCAATCAACATGACCAATGAGGTAGTCATTATAAGTATATATATTTCATATAAAATGTAAGTACATGTTACAAATTTAAATACAGTAGAACCTCTATAAGTCGAACTTCAAGGGAGACACCAAAAAATTTGAGTTATAATGTTTTCAACTTATGGAGGTCTTTGAACTAGGCAGATTGTGATTCAACATAAAGGCATAGAGATTCATTTTTACTAATTTTAAGTTAGAGAGGTGAAATAAATAAAAATTTGAGCTACAAAGGTAACAAACATATTATTAGTCAACAAAATTATTATTTCAAAAATATCCTTAACATATAAAAATAGAAAAACAAACACATGCTAACATGTCATAAATTCCTGAAGTGGTAAACCTATTTATAGTATACTCCCAAATTGTTTTCTAACAAACAATGGTCTACTTACAATGACAGCAGATTTTAAAAATCGATTTAGCTGTAAAGGTTGAAAAATAAAACATCGCCATATTAGAGTTACAGAGTTCCAATTTAATTTTTCGAGTTATAGAGGAAAAATGTGTACCGACGTGCCTAGCAAGGACTCACTGAATATTTCAACTAATAGAGGTTTCAGATATCGAGTAATGGAGGTTTTCGACCTATCAAGGTTCGACTTAAAGAAGTTCTACTGTATTTCATCACAGTAAAATACTAAACCTTTGCTCCTTTGATACTTTTATTGCTGTAATTTATTAATATAATTAGTGAGTTTATGCCTCACTATGGAATATTTTAACTCTCATTTGAAACACTAATACCTTCATATTGGTTGGCAATAGTGTTCATAAAAAATATAGCTACCTATATATGTTATATTATAATAATCATTATATTAGTCAATACATGATTTTTTTATCCTGTATTTTGAAGGAATAATGATTCTGTCAAGAAATTAAATAGTTTGTTGTTCTTTGTGATTGTCATATGAATATAAACAGATACTTATTTATATGTATTGGAGTTGTTAGGATTTGCTTCTTCTAACATAGTACTATACTAAACTAGTATCCAAAACCCTAAGAAGTTATTTGGACATAATATTGGAATTCTATAAATTCAACCTTATGACAGTTTTAATATTGCTAGATATTTTGTTACAGAATAGAGAATCTCAAGGCAGAGCCTAAAATACCACAGAAACGTAAGAAGGAGTTTAAACCACTTTCAGTGGCTAACAATATAAAATCAGTTGTTGATACTTCCGAAGCAAAAAAAATAAAAAATGAAAATATTAAATCTGCACCTCCTGTTTTACGTAAACATGGTACACAATTGGAAATCATTCTTGAAGTCAAACATAAATTAGATCCTGACAACAAAACTGAAGTCATAGACCAAGACATATGCAATAAGTATCCAATACTTAAGAATGAAGAGTTGGTGCAAAAATTTCTTAGCGTACCAATGAATAACAATCAGAAAGGTAATGTTATTGAAAAAGTGATT
>DWFO01004381.1:0-11399 GCA_018246595.1 Mimoniades nurscia nurscia
AATTTAGACTTTCCAGGAGTGGTTCGGAGTCTGGATATGTGCCCGATGCATGGCAATAGGCTCACCACCTGTCACATAGTGGGACGTGAACGTAGCCGGTGAAACGTGGGAGTGTTCTGCATTCCTCTGCCTACCTCTTCGGGGATTAAAGGCGTGAAGCTACGTTTAAGTTTTTTTTTAACGAATATGTTCCCGAACTATGAACAAAATAGGGACTTTAAAATGTCTAACCCACCCAGAACAAAATTGTTCGTTAGTAGATTTTAAAACAGGTCACTGGTTCATCGACCTGTTCATGGTGGTCTACAGTAACCCAATTTACGTTATCGGCTGTCGAATAGATTGCACGTGTGGAATTAAATTCCCCCGAGACATTTCCAACCCACCAGACCGCTTACTAGTGGTAAAAAACTCAAACTGTAATACTGTATGAAGAACAAAAACAACGCATTGGTAACTCGTCTCGAATTAAATTGGTTTGCTCCTCAGAAAACATACTACAAATAATCTTATTGTAGTCAAATTATAATTTGCTGAGAATTAGGAAAACATAATTTTAATGACTAACCGGCAAATAGCAAAAATCACAAACAATTTAAGAAGAAAAATGATAGCATGTCATTTTTATATTTTGTCCAATTTTGAAAGGAAGTATTAAATACATTTTTTTTATTATAAACGTACTTATACATTGATTTATAATAGTTTGAATTGATTTTTTTATTTGATTTGATATTTGTTACTGCAACTATTATGGAGATGGAAAATGTGGATGACGAAACTCAAAAACCAGAAGCAATGGATTATAATACAAAAACTGCTGACCGTGACGATAATACCACACATCAAAATGAAATATTAACTATCAGAGACACGTTGAACAGTGGCGATGGTGTCGTCAATGTACCCAAAGTCAATATGGAAGCTCACAATAGCAAAGCAGTTCTGCCTTTGCGAAGGAGGCGACAGTATAAGAAATCACGTCAAATTTTGTCCAGGGAATCAAAAACAAAGGCGCTGGTACTTATACGGAATATAATAAAGGGGATAGTGAAAGAGAAGAAAGAGAAGTCGGCGCGGGTTAAGAGAAGGAAGGAAGCACGATCTCCATTCAGCTTCAACAGCCTTTCTCCCCGAGCCAACTCGATATCCACAGACACTTTTATATCGGAAACGACTTGTTCCCGGTGCGGACATTCTTGCTGTAACAGATTTCATTGATGTACTTTCAACCGGTTCATTGGTTTCCGTTTGGCGTTGGTGAATAATTTTCATTGTTTCATGACTCAGTTTTGATCACTAAATTGATTTTCTTATTATTTTATATATTGTTTCATTTTTCCCTTAGATGCTTAAGTGTAACTTTTTTAAAATCAGGGTTGTTATTATATAATCTCGCCATGACACGCAGGATGCAGCCAGTGCCAAATATCGCTATTGTTATAGACCTAAGTATAACATTCAAGTAAATGAAAACGATATGTAGTAGAAAAAATGATTTATTTATAATATTCTTATAAAAATATTACTTTATGAATTAGACACATAGATACACACATACAATATAAATCTTTATTAAGTCATAATACAAATAAAAGAACACTACTGTTATAAATACTCTATTATTCATGAGGCTTTAATTTTTTAATATCCAAACAGAATTCAATGATAATTCACTTAAGTAAAACAATTTCAAACGTAATGAATACCAATTTTACCATAGGGTTGTCAAAAAACATGCCAAAATTTAATTTATCAATCCATCCTATATCATACATATCTCAGAAATAAAACTCGCTTTCGAACTCATTTCATTCAAATTAATACGGAAGATAGTTAAAAATACTTTTAAAGGAATACGTTACTTAAGTTTCAAAATTTTATATCAATAGTATCTATAAACATTGAATTGTCCCACGACATCATTAATATTTTTATTATTAGTTAATTGGCAACCCTATTCGGCATGTCTGAGGGGCTACGTATAAATGAAGTCGTGATCCACTTCCAATTTCTTTTGCAGTCGCGGCGGCAACTCCGACACAATATTCAACGGAATTTTGTCTGGAAATTAAACAATGGCGTGATTAGTTCCATTGTTGATTCATCTCTTTACCCATCTTCTCTATAATCCATTTTATCTTCCAAAACCACCCACAAAGCCGGAAATTCTTTTCCCTAACTGAGGAAGCATGTTCTTCTACAACAGTAAGTATGACTGTATCTACATATCTGATTCTATGACCGTCTAAATCTCTCCCAATGTACACTGCAAATTAAAAAATTTCTTACCCTTCGCCATATGTTTATCTGCTATAATAATTTTCAAATCCCCATTCTTACAATCTTACATAGTGGGACATAAACGTAACTGATGTAATGTGGAAGTGTTCTACATTCCTCTGTCTACCGCTTTGGGGATTACAGGCGCGATGTTGCGTATAATGTAGTAAAAATCTACATAATTGTATGTATGTATGTATGTATGTATGTACACTCACCATTGCACCTGTACACTAAGTTGGACCAGATAATCATCTCCTGGGAGAAGCAGAACACTCCCAGGCGGCCGCCCTTGAGGGTGAAGTCGTACACGTTGCCCGAGTCGGCCACCAGGTTGTTGTTCTCGTAGATCTTGAGGCGGATGAGCCCTATCTTGGGGCGGTGCAGCAGCCGCCAGCGGTAGGCGGTGCGCTCGCGCCAGCCCACGTTGCGCGGGTCCTTCCACAGCAGCGTCACCTGCGAGCAAACACTCATGTGCTACTAAATGCACTACACTCGTACAATTCGAGGCAAGTGATGCGTGATCCAAACGAAATCCAATGTAAATGCAATAAATTACATAAATACATACATAAATGCAATAAATTACATACATACATACATAAATGCAATAAATTAATATTTGATTATTCAAGAATTATAAATAATTCGTTCTGTCTGAGATAACGGGAATATCTTAATAGGCAGTAGAATAATTACCTGATCGGGTGTTGTTTCAGTGTTCCACAAGGAGTTCCTCAGGGTCTTCCCTGGGCCCGTTTTGGAGTTGACCAGTTTGAGCTGTATGCCGGGCTCCGCAACCGCTCTGAAGGGCGTGGTCTGCCAGTACGTCTGGGCGTTCTTCTTCCACATCACCACATAAAACCTCTTGTTATTCTGGTATCTGACAAAGTTAAAAAATTACTCGAGAAACACTTCCGTGGGATGTGACCAGATGTTTTATTAAAATCTAATTAAATTTTTATGCAGCAATAAGCTAGATCATTTGTGTGTGAGTATAAAAAAATAAGTATTTTTTAGACATACAGGGCAATAAGAAATTTCTGTTTTGAAGCATTACGAAACTTACCCAAATATGAAACCAATGTAATCGTCATCAATTTGCGAATCCACGAACAACGTTCCTTCAAAATCGACGCCGCCGAAGTTTTCGAAGCCGACAGCGAGACCGGGATCCGAGTTGAGGGTTTGTAAAATTTCAGCACCCTCGTTAGCTATCTCCCAGTTGGGGTCCGACTGCGACTCTCCTTCAGGGTCCAAACGCACCGTCATGTAATTTCTGAAAACGGTCATCATCTTCATCATCAACCTATTGTGGTCCACTGTTGGACGTAGGCCTCCCCTAAGGGATGATGCTGAAAATGGTCAATAGGTTCTTAATACTAAAAATCCTTACATTCGCAAATATTCACAGGCAATTAATTAACTTAATAACATTAATTAGCCTTTTGTCAATAAATAACTTGACAGCAATCAACTAAATCCGTTTTATCCGTAAAATAAATAAATATACATCTCCTGCAATTTAAAAAAATGCAAGAGATGCATATTTAATTTTTTATTTTCAATATTAACTGGTTTAATGACATTTGGTACTAAGTTCACCCTAATTAAAATATGAGCAGAATCAATAGAAACACGAATACCTAAAGTCAGTCCTGAATATTTTGGAGTTGTTCGGGCAGTTGTCCACATCGTTGGGCACGCGGTCCCCGTCGTGGTCGTTGTTGCAGGCGTCGCCAGTACCGTCGCCTGCGAATTTCACGGCATTGGATGTTCCTTTGTCAATTATTTATTAATATTACATATCTAGGTGTCACGATAAATAAGATCGTTGCAGTAAAGAATGTCGCGTCCAACAAGACACAGTTCAAATTATTTTATGAAGACATTGAGGAAGTTTATGAACTTAGTAATTCCATAAGTTTAATTTGGGTAGTCAGGTATTGATACATAAAGTATGATTTGGGTCTAAAATTTTAAAAATAGTTTTTTTATTAAACGGAATAAATGACAAGATAAATTAGGACAAACTCCAGCGATACATACTTATAACTTATATAAATATATATAATATAAGAGATAACACATAAGAAATAATACGAATTTAGGATCTTTTCCTTTCTTACCAAAAGTATCTGAAGTGGAGACCGTAACAACGCTAAAATGTCAGGTAAATTGGAATGAAACAAGCGAACACTAAATTCAAAGGCATTTAAAGGAATTGACACATCCCTGATACATGCTTTAGGTACAAACCTTTAATGTAAAGAATATGGAATGGAATTCAGAACAAGGATGTTTTTGGATTGAAACTTTACCAATTTCAATTTTACCAATTTCACTTTTACCAATTTCAATTGTACCTATTTCAATTTTATCAAATTCAATTTTACCAATTGGAATTTTACCGTTACTATCAGCCTGGTCTGGATTGGATACTAATGGACAGTTGTCCTCCAAGTTAGGGATGCGGTCGCCATCAATATCTTCATCGCAAGCATCGCCCTTGCCATCATTGTCCACATCCTGCTGGTCGCTGTTGGCTAGGTTCGGACAATTGTCCAAACCGTCTTGAATACCGTCCCTGGTGAAAAGAACTTTGCTAAACATCGTCCTTAAAAATAACAAAGTATTACAGAAAATGAAGTCAGACTTAATCCTAATAATGCTTGTGGACAGCATAACTAAATTGTTTAATGAAACACTGCTGTAAAAAATTCGAAGTCAGATCTTTCATTATTCCCAAACGTTATGTTTCTACGTTTTAAAAAGTATTAATTTTATATCATTGTTTGTAAGTGACGAGGATGGATGAAACCCAAAAGCCAGTCTACAATAAATCAACTATGGCCTTTGAAAAGGAGATACTCTGAAGTTTTCTTTATATCGTTACTGTTGTGAAATTTAATTTGCTCATTTCTCGACTTAAAGGTCCTCCTTATTTCATCTAATCTCCCTTCTACTCTTTATTCTGTCGCTAAACTCACTGGTCCCTATCGACGTCGCTGTCGCACGCGTCGCCGACGTTGTCTCGGTCGGCGTCGTCTTGGTTCGGGTTCCGAACCCGGGGGCAGTTGTCGCACACGTCGCCCACAGAGTCACCATCCATATCTTCTTGTTGAGGATTGAAAACACGAGGGCAGTTGTCATGGTCGTTAGGTATATCTATGGATTAAATTAAACGATTCATAAATCGAATAAAGTTTTTTTTTTCGTTCTATAATTAGTACCTATTCTACAGTTAGTCCTATTGTTAGTAATAATTAATTCTTCCTAGACATAGATGACATTATTCTCAATACAAAAATTATAAGCCTATACATATAAAATTTTGAACATTGTAGGTACGAGTAAAAAAACTTAATAATGAAAATGGTAGCTATGGTAAAAATGGTGCCATATAAAGTACAAATATATACGAATCTATGCAGGAATTTATTTTAAATGAAAAAACAATAATATAAATAATAGTTACGAATTTATAAAACATTTGAAATTGGACTATGTATTTTAACATCAGCGCTTAATATACATTTACTGTACTTAAAAAAGATTTGAACAATGTAATATATGGGGAACATAATAAAATAATTTAGCTTGGGTATATGACCATCGTTGTCCATGTCGGGGTCGCAGACGTCGCCGATGCCGTCCCCGTCGGCGTCCTCCTGGCCCGGGTTGTACCGCGAGGGGCAGTTGTCGCACGCGTCCCCGCGCTTGTCGCTGCGGTCCTCGTCCCGGTCCAGTTGGTCCGAATTGGGTTTCAGCGGACAGTTATCCTGTCACATTTGGAATCGTTTCCATTTATAGCACCATCAGATATTTTTTTACGATGAAAATTTCGTACGAATTTTGTATGCAAAAAATTGTGAAATTTGAGTTATTTGAATTTAAATTGTAAATTATCTACGCGAGTTTCTGTTTCGATGTTTATTTTATCTGCAGTGTGTGTAGTTTATCTGCAATATGGGTATCATAAAACAGACTCAGCGGCAGCTGTAATCAGAGAACCATGTATAATGTGGTCCAGTACATTATCATTGGTCATCGATTCCACTGAATTACACATGTGATTTATAAGATTTTCATTGAGATCTCATACGGGAATGTTAGGGATTTCGTCGCCATCAGCGTCGGAGTCGCAAGAGTCGCCGAAGCCGTCGCCGTCGGCGTCCTCCTGGCCCGAGTTGGATACTTTGGGGCAGTTGTCCCTCTTGCAGTGCGGCTCGCCGCATGGCAGATCGTTGTCCGGATAGCCGTCTAAGTCAGCATCGGGTCCGCATACTGTGCCATTACCGGCCCAGCCGGTCTGCGGAGAAGCAAAACTTTAAAACTCGTCTATAATATGTTAAAAGCAAAACTACTCCAGTCCACACGCCACGCCTTAAACGCCTTAGTCTTAAGCCATTTTTAAATTATTACGAAAAAGTAATCTTCTAAACTAAATCATAAGTTGTAATTAATGTACCAATACCATAATTCTGAAAAAATAACACAACCGGTAGGAGAAAATTACATATAATACAGTTTACATGTTTCGTGACTGAAGCGTTTTTGCTCTTATACCCCTCAATTCTGAATGTGTGTAGGTGTGATGCGCTAGGACGTGATGCGCTAGGACGTGATGCGCTAGGACGTGATGCGCTAGGGTGTGATGCGCTAGGAGGACTCACGGCGCACACGCAGCGGTGGCCGAAGCCGCAGACGGCGTTGTGTCGGCGGCAGCGCGCGGGGTCGCAGCGCTGGCGCAGCTCGGCGGGCGCGCACGGCCGCGACGTGTTCACGTAGTAGTGCCCGCCGCACGGCACGCACGTGAACGAGCCCTGACACACGCCACTCGTCTCATTCAAGCCGAACGCCATTAATTCAAACTGCTCCCTTAGATCACTCAATGAAACTACCAGTTCTTATGAGAAGCGGCCAAAGAAACTCCACAGGTGTGCTAATACATCTTCTAAAATATGGCTATACTTATATTTAAATATTATAATATGAGCTAATTTATTGTGTCAGAAAACATTGGACCTATTTGAGAGAAGTCACATATATATTTATTTAGGAGCATAGGCACACCTTCTACCAGGTGGTCAGATGATCCAAAGGACACAGCAAGGTACTGCTGAATTCGGAAAACCGGAAGAATTGGCGCCGATCAGGGGAGATCTATGTCCAGCAATGAACCCAAAGAATGATAGATTGATGAATTTGATATTTTCACGCTAATACTTTTAAATATTCTAATTGAAAAATCAAGAATAGCTGAGCATAAATAAATCAAAATACATATACAGACAATAGCCATCTGCATTGTTTTTCTCTTGGTCCTTAAACCATTTTATTATTATATAATATGATTTAACAAAAATACCTCAGTTTAGTGAATCATAAATCTTTACTCACAGGAGTGTTAACGCAAAGCCTTCCTCTGGGGCATATATCCCTTCCATCAGCGCACTCATCAACATCCACACATTGTTCCCTACGTCTCTCGTCTCCGGACCCCCTCCAGCCCTGGCTGCCTTCATAGCCCGTTGGGCATGCTCCACATACGAAACCACCGTCAACATTCCTGCAGGAGACCAACTCGTCGCATGGCCGGATAAGGTCACATTCATCCATATCCACACACGAATATCCTGGAAATGGTATTAATGAATTTTAAAATACACGTCTTCTCAATGGTCAATTGCTTTGATCGTGGATTTTCGTTGTTGAAAATCTGTGTTTCTCTTGACTCACCATTCCACTCGTACCCTTTAGGGCAACTTTCACATTCATAGAACGGACTCGTCTGCGTGGGCGTGCACCGCCTGTCTCCGCATGGTCTACGAGTCTCGCAAATAGGCTGGCAACGTTGCGCATTATCTGGCGAAAAAAATAATACATGGAGAGAAAATGTGCTGTAAAACATAGTTTGCCAACCCACACTTGACCAGCGTCTAACTGACCCTGACTAAACTGAGCAGTTATTTTGGGCTTTGGCAACCCGGGACCAATATTTTGTGTATTGCGCACTAGTATTTGTCTATACAAACATGTTTTCAAGTTTACATAAGCAGTTCATCGGCGTCAGTAATCATAGTGTAGACTCTGCTAAATTTGGGGTGAGTTGGTCAAGAGTGAAGTTATCCCAAAATATTATTATCACCCAAAAATTCTTAACATACTATACCCTAGCGTTGCAAAATTCTGTCCAAAATATATCCTTACTTACCGTTGTATTCATACCCATTAGGGCAGCTCTCGCATTCATAGAACGGACTGGCCGATGTCGGACTGCACCGCCTTTCGCCACAGGGCCGCCGGCCATCACACACATGCTGACACCGAACTCCATCACCCAGGAAGCCATCAGGGCACGACCCACACCGGGGACCCGATGACGTCTCTTGGCATTGTACTCCTGTGAATATGGCACCAGATTTTAAAAATGTGTTTAAAGGATTTTGATTTCGTTTATCCGAAGGTCGTCTGGAGGAGCTTCTGTTACAATAAGGGCACCTGTTGTTGTACTAGTATTTACAAATTCTGCTGCATATTGTTCGTTACTGGTGCAGGGCCGAAGGGCGTTCCACCGACAGGTGATGTTGACATTGGTTCATAAGATGGGACTCGGAACTCCTTACACCCTTATTTTAATGTTACCTACATAATTTAATTTTTTTTAATTATTTTTTTTTGTATTTTTTGATTTTTCTTCTTTTCTTTCTTAATTTAATGATAAAAGGGTTGAGGGTGATGATATTTGTAATTTACATATAATTTCCTTATTATTAAACCTAAAATCACTAAACATATCATTTCTATTTGAAACATGAAATGAATAACGTTTATAGGAGCTACAATAAAGGAAAATTTATTTAATGACATCCCGGAACATACTCAAAGTATTTTTCTAGACATTTTATCTACCCGACGTTGAGAAATTCTATTGCATTTCATAATTAGTCTGCAAGCGAGTCATTTTTAAGCCAACTCAAAACGGCACAAGCTTTTAAAGGGAAAATGCTTCGTAAAGAATACTAACGAAATATTAGTGCATCCAGTTACTCTTCTCTTCCAATAGAAATGTAGAAAGTTTATTTACTTTAAATGAATGCTATGAAGAGCTGAAGATTGGGGTGGGCTATATCCAGCAGAGGGCGAAAATAGGCTGATGACGGCGATGATCATGATGACGATGATGAACGCCATGTTAAATATGTAACATCCTCTTTTGTATACATCAAAATATAAAATACTTAGTCAAATTTTCTAAAAATTAAACCTAAACTGCATTCATAAACCGCTATTTCAATTTATACGTAAAACATAACATCTCGCCTGTAATTCACCTGTAATTCTCGGGTCGAGTACCATTGGATTTGTCTAATTTATCATATCACTTGCTTTTTTAGTTAAAATTGGTCGAAGTGGCTTGGAGTCTGTATTTGTGCCCGGTATTTGAAAATGTTCCATAATGACACCTAAAGGTAACTGGCAACGTGGGAGTGTACAAAGCTTTTCTGCCTACGTCTTCGGGGACTACTTACAAACATGATGTTACGCTTACAGTTACTTTATGAGTTTATTTTATATTCAACGCTAGCTTAATTCTTATCGTTCACAGAATAAAACTTATAGTGAAACCTAAATATTTGTGAAGTAACTATGTTCTACGTATTTTGTTTGTTCCTTTTACATTTTTAAAAAGTCTTTTACACGCATGTAGCATTTGATTACAAGCGCGGCGCTACCAAGTGAAGCATTTCATAACTCCCCCGGCTTCATAGATTTATCCGGCTACTGCAGTATGGATTTAATTAAAATTGTAAATGACATCTCGATCGTGCGTCCGCGGCTCGAGACGGTGGGAACTCTTTTTTGATGAAATTCTCTCCATCGTTAAGCACCTATACAACACTCGGGATAAATTATTAAGATTTTCAACGTATTAGACTTTTTTCAAGTTTTTTCTATACATTCTTGTAAAATATCTGAGACTAATTAATTGATGCAAGGACGCCCATACTTAGCGGAACATAAAATAGTAGCTAATACATTGTTGCCGTCGTAAACAAAGCAGTGATAGCTTAGTGGTTCCTTACTCTGGAGGTCTTGAGTTCAAATCCTGGCACGCATCTCTTTACAAAAATGTTCTTTAAGATTAAATATCACTTTCTAGAACGGCATGCACATGCATGACGCACGCACGCACGCATGCATGCATACACGCACGCACGCATTCATGCATGCACGCATGCACTCATGCACGAGCTCGCCGAATAATGGGGCTATTGCCATACGCTAGAAGTAATGCCTCGCTGAGGGACTATTGCCACCACGGAATAGGGGTTGAGCCTATTGCCATACACTAGGAACAAAAACACTACCAAATGTATCAACTAATTTATACAAAAATACATACCTCTATAGCAAGTTATATGCCGACAAGATATTCTAGCACATTCTTCTCCATTGCCAGTAAATCCGCTGGGGCACGGACCGCATCGGTATCCGCCGTTCGGCAAATCGTGGCACGGTACGCCTGGGTAACAATGTATTTTGAATAAAAACAACACACCCTATGTAAGTACAAACTACAGTGCGCTAACTTGGCGGAACATCTGCCGCGCGCTCTAAACAGTCCCTGTTCCGAGATTTGGCTCAATTGTCACTCGGAATACGAAAGGAATCGTCATAAAACAAGACCAACACTTAATAAATATGTGACCTTCATATTAAGATAATTAATTAAAGTAGATAATTTTCTAAGAGATTACTGTTTATTAAGCACCTTACCCTCCCCAAATTAAACCAACAATAGCGCCATTACAAACACTCCGTACACAATCAATGTGAAATTTTAGCAAAGCAGACCGAAAGTACATCAGGACGATTGATAAAATAATATAATTAAATGTTGACTTATTGCAACCAAAATATATTTTAATCAAATGCCCGTTAAATAAATATTCTGAAGTACGACCACGATTAGGTACGGGATTAATCGCGTCATTTCGAAAAAATTATGTGAGTTAAAAAATAAGTAACATAACGCCTGTAATCTACGAAGAGGTAGGCAGAGGAATGTAGAACATTCCCACGTTTCACCAGTTACTTTTAAGTCCCAC
>DWFO01004382.1:0-11398 GCA_018246595.1 Mimoniades nurscia nurscia
AGCATGAATGGCATGAAAATATATTAAGATCCATTTAATCATTCAAAAATAAAATATTGTAACGAATTTCGCTACCACCCCAAAGGCTTTGTCGAAACCTTTGAAACGCAAACAAAGGCACAATCCCTTTTCGACTGCGAACAAACATTCAGCGTGAGCGGCTCCTGAAAACGTGTTCCGGGGAACATGGATCCTGAAGAAAACATGTTATTGAAGAGTTGTACAAAGGAGGCTGTACGTTCCAATTATTAAAGCTCTGGACCTTGATTAAAACCAAATATTAACTGCATGGAATTAAGCGAACAATACATAAAATGTATCACGTAATAAAAATATAAAGTTGTTAAAAATAGTAATTCTGATTAAATTTAATTTCAAATACAATATATACAGAATTATCTAGTGATTTTACTCTTAGTATGTATGACATATGTTTGCCAACCCGCACTTAGCCAAGGAAGCAGCCTATGACCTAACTTTCATAGAGTAAGATTACTATGTACATTAACTAAAGTAATAGGCACTGTTATAACGAGCCATTAAGGGCTTAAAATAAGGTCCCACTAATGTGCCTTAATGATTTATATAATATCCCTGGACACATACATAGTACATAGCCATAAACATAGCCCTCTCCTAAAAAGGATAATTTTACTCATATTTCCCACACTTGACTTGGGTGGGGATCGCAAAATCATGGCTTTTTCTGTGTCTATGTTACTGCTCGCTGGCGGCCAGGGCATAGCGGGATAGCTTTCACAATGACATACCAGTATCGTTTTATTTATATAGACAATGGGTCTCCAGAAGTTTACAAGTGGACAAATAGATGATAAATATACATACATTCTACAGAAAATGTCCTTATTGGGTACAATCGAGCGCTGCCCACACTGTACTAATGAAAGCTCTTTAGTGACGCAAGGATTTCTCAGAAAACGTTAGCGAATTATAATGAGAATGGAAAATAATGTATGGACCATTAATGTGGGTAGGATGGAGATTGTTTTGAGCCGTAAATAAATATTTTTGCGAAATGTTAAAATAATATCTACTCGTAGCTACACAGCTAGCTCACTTCATGCGTAAATAAGATGGACAAGTAGCTATACCGTTGAAATTTATTTTGTATTATAATAATTTTAACGCTACAAAGGTCGTTTTGAATATTCGTTTAATATGTTTTAACATTATTCATGTAACATTTTATTAACATAATGTTATAATAACAATAATAAATAAATAAGTTATAATAATAATAATAAATAAGTTACTTAAATAAATTCATCTATAATGTAATGTGGTATTTTGCTACGAATATTTTTTCGGTAAAACATGACAGCAAGGTTAATCATCTTTGAAGAATTTAAGAGATATTTTAAAATTTTAACTACTAACGCTTTTATATGTCGCGATATACAAATGTACGTATAAAAATGTTAAAATAAAGCTTTGCTTTTCTATCTAAGCGAGCACAGAGTTGTGCGTAATTTGGCATAGTTAAAAGGTTTATGTTAAGAACAACCGAAGAAAGCTAAAATTAATATGTTATTCTAAATACTGTTCTATCACGTCAAGTTCTTTACGGGTAGGCAGAGAGCACATTCCAAAAAAATTATAAAAATATATTATATAAATTAAAAAAGCAAACCATTGGTAACGTTCATATATAGTCAATGTCAAAAATAATAGTCTATGCTTAAACAGAATCAGAGGGAGGAGATTTATAAACGTTTCCTTTACAGTAGCTAGCAGACCGCGGCATGGCCTTGCCTGGCTAGGCGCGGCTTCAGGCCCTGGCCGCCCACGCGCAGCGTCGTAGGCAGTGCGAGAAGCGCTATCCTCAACGCGAAAATCCCTCAGCCTACTCTCTACCAGTGGACATTGACATCCTGTTGATGACTTTAATGATGATAATGAAGTACCTTAATAACGTTCAAACCTAAAAATTTAATAGATTGCCATCGAATACGTTTAACACACGCCGGGCGTAACCGTAAGTTACTAATTATTGTTTTTTTAACTATTGCTAATTAATAATATACAGCTTTTATGCTATAATATTGTTTTATACTCTAATATTGTTTTATACTACAATATTGTTTTATGCTATAATATTGTTTTATGCATTAATATTTTGTTATGCTATAATATTGTTTTAATAATAATGAATTGTTAAGTATTGTTGAATTGAAAAGCATTGTTGAACTATAATGAATTGTTAAGTAATTCCCGTGTAAAAGCTAAGACACTCTGAAACTCGTGATTATTTGCGTAATAGGTAAGGTTTACTTACGAACGTTCAACCATCTAGCTGTTTTACTTAATATTGGTAAAATGTTTTGCCGTCGTGGGTATAATATTATAGAAAACTTTTCCAATTACGCGGCAAAATAAATAAGCTCGAATGCGGTAAACCGTGGAACTTTGTAATAGTCGGAACGCGCCTTATGAATTCCTCCACATTAGTAAAATTGTTCGCTCTTTCATAGTTGAAGATATTAACTTGGACTTGAAGTAAAATTTAACAGGCTTGCCGTTACAGTTGTTAGTGGCTGCTACAATGACGGTTCGATTTCCGAATGGAATTAACTTTTATGTGATGAAAAAAATTGTAAGTTTTATATTTCGTTAGAAAATTGTAATATATGTACATTATGTTTATCAGCTGTTTAGTTACCGTTAAGCAATTCCGCATAGTTTGGGATCCGATGGTGTGTATTATGTGTTATGTATGATTATGTGTATGAATTATTCCAACATGTTCTACATACAATGTAATATAATTATTTCTACATATAATGTAATGACAGGGATGTTGGTGCAGGGGTTAGTGAACCTGACTGTTGCGCCGAGGGTCGTGGGTTCGATTCCCACCCAGAATAAATATTTGTGTGATGAGCACAAGTATTTGTAAGTGAAATGTACCGGGATATTATTATTATATTAGTATGTTATAGTGAAGACGTACAGGCGCTCGAATGTAAAAACATCGAAATGTTTATCAACGTCATTACAAAAATCTTCTCATAATATCATTGTAATATAAGCATCATCATGTCACCGAAGATACAACACTTGTATTGAAACTTGCAATTCTCAAAATCATTTTCATAACAGTAATAAAAACTAGCGTGATCACCACGCGTCATATTTCATTGATTTCGTTGGAAGAAATAGATGCTCGAAATGTTTTTATTCAAATTGTTATAAATACATATTTCTTATAACGAGCGGAAGGTATCTATTGTATGTTATCTAGAATGAATTGAAATATTTTGTAATATCAATGTTGTAAGTGATCGGAGTTTTCGAGTTAATTACATGGTACTTTGGAAACTCAGGGTTGTAGGTGTAGTGTTAGCAACCGCAACAGTCTATTATTGTGCCTACTCATAACATATAGTGTTAGTCATTACATAAACCTAGACAACATACATGACTGATGACCTTGGATTCATAGGTCACTCTCTGCTTGCATCTTAGGATACGCGACGTAATTATATTTAGCGTAGTATTAATAATACTAACTTATAAAAAGTATATGAAACCAAAAAATCCTTCTCATTTTAAAATAATGTCGACATGAATAAAGAATGTCTAATTTATAAATCGAACGGTTACAGTAACTACATCAGATAGCATAATTAGTGTATCCACATTGCATACTAATTTAATCAGTATTGTGATGTAACTAAACTTAATATTGATTATGTGCGCTACGTTCAGATGTGTGTCCTACAAGAAGTACAATAATTGAATTCAAATATTGTACCGTGCAATCAACCATAAAATGAGAATTATAATGAACTTCTATTGATTACACTGATGTTTGTTGTGTGTACCTTGAAAGTGACATGGTTGTCTAAAACCATTTTTTTTTCTACAAATTTCTATTGAGATATACAGGTTTTGAGAGATCTGACACTGTCCTTAACACCTCCTTCTGTAAATGAATAAACATGCTAGAGACGGACGTTATCTGCGCAAACTTGAAATAGCCGTAGACCATAATGAAGAAAAATAGCTCATAGACAATTATCAATGATCAGACAATGATGAAGTTAAAAATTATGCTTTCACGATCATTATCAATCTATTACAGGTTAATTTTGATCATAGATCTCGCCTACTAATGATGCACCTATGATAAAAATAAAATTCTCACTCATAAAATACACACAGCAAAACATTGTAGAAACTTGCAGAACCTTTTTGGCAAAAAAAGCCACAAACAAACAAAAACGTGTGGTAACTTCAAAACGTGGTTCAACGGACATCGGTTAACGACAAAACGAACAGCGCGTTTGAAAATGATTCTCAATGGAGCGGTGTTGAATCGAAAGCGAAATTTTCATTTTATCCACCCTTGAATGTAACACACCTTCAAAGCAGATTAACACGGTAAACGTTCGCCCGGCTTAATACTATTCGACGTATGTGTCCTAGCGAACTGTTTTAACCATAGAATACATATGAACCAGAAGTGGCGTGTATGTTTAAACACGGCTTGATCCATACGCATGGAGTCTCAGACTTATTACGATCCACTGAAACTTATTTTTAAAATACATTAAGTTTAATACATATGGCAATAGGCTCACCTATTCCATAGTGGGACATAAAACGTAACTGGTGAAACGTGGGAATGTTCTACATTCCTCTGCCTACCTCTTCAGGGATCATAGGCGTGATGTTACGTATTAGGTACATTAAGTTATTTCGAAAATATAAATATTCCGTCATTCAGCTTTGTAAGGGCGGGCAACCCTGTAAGGGTAAACCAGTATTGGTTTATACATAGTTATACATAGAGAAATACATAAAACAGCCACAGAGAAAAAACATTTTTTTTTTACAATTCTGTACGCAGTGAAAAATACGGAAACACACTCTTGAGAAATTACGTATAATGGCGCTGTTATCCCTAAAGAAATATCTTCCAGATGCGCCTGGAAAGAAAAGTGAATAATCTGAAGAAATTAAATTTAGCATGTAATTATTTAAAAAAAAAAATACAAAAATTATAAAAACAAAAATATACATACAAATAAAAATAGTATTATACATAAAATCCGGACGTGGCATAAATATTTATAAATATATAAGTATACATATAATGTCATCCGTTAATTACCAATAAAGCAGATACTTTAATGTAAGAAACAATGTAACTGAACTCGCAAACATACATGTGGCATATGCACTTAATACTAATAAGAAACAAATAGCATTATCAGTTTAAACAACTTTAACAACTTTAACAACGCTACGAGCAATGGTATTCCACAACATTAACATTGTCGTATTTAGTATTCTAATAATACCAGTGGAAATATAATATGACATATCACTGTGAAAACCAGGCTCTACCGTACAAAAAGATATGTATTGTAATCACTGAAGAGGTAGGCGAAGGAGTGTAGTACACTCACACTTTTCATTAGTTACGTTTGCGTCCCACTATGGAATTGGTGGTACACCGGGCCCTAATCCATACTCCGAGCCACTACTAGAAAATCTAAATTAAAAAAACTCCAATAGTGCCCGACCCGGGATTTAAACCCAGTATTGAACATGATCGGCAGTCGCGCTTCCAACCAACTCGACCAACGAGACAGTGAAATTCCATTCAAAGTGTTGCATAGAAAACATCTATTGGTTATTTATTCTGTGGCCAGCCTTCCTTCATTCGCCATTTTGAATCCTACTTTCGTAGCGTTTTACATATATCAATTCTGCTATCGACTATCGAGAATCGGGGTGAAGGTTGCCGAAATGAAACCGCGTAAAATTGTACCTTCGGATTTGTGGTACAACCAACATCAATCGCTGTACGATTGTGGTGACCATTGTTTTATTATTGTTGTGGACAAAATGAAAATGAGTACTTCAATATTGGTCTTATTTTACCATCATGTTTGATTCCTTCAAGGGAAGACGATCTATCAGAACCGATCTGCCTTAATACTTTGGGATTTTTAATCTCATTTTTAACATATGACTTCAACATCAGATAGCTTAGTAAATTCCAGTACGGAATGTCACATGTCACCAACTGACCCGAATCCTTGCAATTAGCATTCGCTTGTAATGCATTAGGTGTACCCGTGTTTCGCCGGTTTAGCGATTTCCTGGGCATCATTCCATCTCGCCAGTTACCTTAGCAAAGTTTTCGAAAATTTTTAAGTCATTATACTACGTTGATATAGGTACCACGTATTAATAAGTTTTGATTGAATATTTGATTCTGAACGGATTTTTGGGCAAAGTAGCTATTAATCGTTTTTAAAATGAAAATATCATCAAAGTGCTTTCGTGAACTCAACTAATAATTTATTATGATTAGACAAAAATCTTAAATTCTCTTGCTGTCTCATAATTGATCCAATTTCAACAGTCTACAAATCATAAGTAACACACAATTTTCTTACACATTTTCCAACTGCATTAAGTAAACTTAAAAACGCGGGAAGCATTTCCATTGTTGTAACAGTATTCCGAACACAGGGTGTCCAATTAGCGTCAAAATTAAAGGGAGCTTAGATGCCAGGCGGCTGTAATAACGGCGTTTCGCAGACGCTAATGACTGTGAAACTCGTTTGGAGCGGACGTAGCCAGCATCCCCGTGACGTCACGGTATCGATCCGCGCCCCACACGTGTCATTGTCCCGAGGTACACAAATACAAATGTAATGTACGGTTAAATATAATATTATTGTCATATCGTCAAGTGGTAGGCAGACAGCAGCAAGTGCCAATATCTCTCCCTATCTTTAAGGTGTTTTTTTCTACGTGCGTTTTTTTTTGTTCACAAATATTTTCATACACGTTCCTGCACTGCACACTACAGGAAACAACAATAGCAATAGAGAATTATTTGCACGAAACGTATTTTGTTGCATAAAATTCCACCAGAATTGACTTTGAATATCGCCGTAAAATCGCAAACAATATTTATTAAAAATTAAAATGTGCTGAATATACCGTAACCGTTTATAAAACGAGTGACGTCAGAGCATCGACCGGGAACGCACCCCCTCCCCCCTCCGCCTTCAAAATGTCCGTGTAACTTGGAAAAGTAAAAATACAAGCACTATACATTTAAGTGTAGTAAAATCCCTGTGTTAAGACAAACTTAAGCACCACAGTTTAATTACTAAGCAATTTAAATAATATATTATTTACGTTTATATGGGAGAGACATAATTATTTTTTATTTTATCATCCAAATCAATTTAGGGCTTAAAAAGTAGTAATCAAAATTATTAAATTAATATAAATACATGTACCCTAAAAATATTTTTTTTTGATATATTACGTCTATTTAAAAAAAAATCAAAACGGCTTAATCCTACACATTTGGGCTCCATTCTCCCGTTCGTTCTTTGGCTGCAGCATCCGTGTGACGTCAGAGCATCGATCGCTAACCCCGCCCTCTGGATGCAATGTCATAGTGTTGAACCGTAATGAAAAACGCGCAAAGTAAATTTTACTTTTCAGTAATTTTACAATTGTTATCAGTCATTCTAGAATATTCTAAATGCAATTAAATTAGGACAGACTGATGATTGAATTGGACTGTTCATGTAGATTGATTAAATGATGTATCGAAACATCAGATTAAGTTAAATGTATTTACACTAATTTGTGTTGTTTAGTGCATAATATGTATTGTAAATCATACGTATTTTCACGCCTGTAATCCCCAAAGAGGTAAGCAGAGGAGTGTAATAAACTTCCACTTTTTACCAGTCTCGTTTACGTCACTCTATGGAATTAAGGGTGAGTCTATTACCATAATTGCCACATAGTATATTGCGTAATTTTAAGAATATTATTATAAGAGTAATTAGATTTTTGTAACAAGAAAATATACGACCTACAACATTAACATTTAAAAGCAGAATGTTGTCAAAAACGTTAGGTATCTTTGTAGAAAATGGTTTAAAATTTTTAAATGAAAAATTCGGAGAACTCACAAAAATAATTCAACTCTCTATTCCTGACGAGCTGGTCGAACCAACAGCCCGGTTGGATCCAGCTGCCGTGGTTGGGGTAGAAGTCTACGTCACCAATGGGTTGCGGGAACCCGAAGAGTCCCGGGTTCGTGTGAAGAACGTCGACGAACATTGCGTCTCCTTTCGCAAGATGGCCCTCACTGTTGCTCAAACTGTAGCCAGGATATGCTGGGTCGAGTCCTGGAAAACATTGAAACGAACGATCATACGTTCTGATATAATTCCGTATTTTTTATTGTTTCAGTTTCATCGTTGCGTATATTTTTTGCGGATAGACATGGAATATTTTCGATAACGATTAAAAGTAGCGGTTATATAAAAAAAATATAATAATAACATAAGTGCTTTATTTTAAAATATGCAATAGCACACCTATGGTGTTTCTTTCGCCGCTTCTTCTATAGCGAGGCATCTTCCGATGCGGTGGTAGTTTTAGTTTGACGTACAAAAAGCGTTCTAATGAAGTAATTTTGAATAAATGCAGTTTGAATTTACCAGTGATTCTCCCTAACAACAGGCCCCTCGCTTTAAGCGCTTTCCCCGCGAAGCCGGCCGCCTCCGCGCCCAGCGAGAAGCCGATAACATGCAGGGTGGACGCACTTGCACCCGACGCGTCGAGGAACTGCACGAAGTCAGCCAAACGCTCGCCCATGTACCGCGTGTTGCGCACAGCTGATATGTACCTGCAAATTACGCCATCACTCAGGTTCCACATATACTGTTAAAACAAAATGATACTGTTTAATATCGAGAGGTCCGGGATCCCGGTGCTATTGGATCTTATACTTTCTCCCAGTGGCTCGGAGTGGGGATATGTGCCAGGTGTATGGCAATAACCTCATCACCAATTCCATGGTTGAACGGAATCGTAACGAATGAAACGTGGGAGTATATTACACTCATCTGCCTACCTCTTCGGAGATTAATTGTTAAATACTGTTCGTTTGCTACTATGCTAATTGTTTAAGAAAATATTAATTATGTTTGAAGAAGTTTCCGACTTGAGCAAAAGCAATGGCTGGCTGACGAAGATTCTAGAATTGTATTGAGTAGGTACGACAACTCATATTTACAAATTTATATCTACACTTATACGAATCAATATGTTCATCTATGCATAATGATCCATGATGGATGAATATCATGGTCTATCATGATGTTCCATTTTGAAATCATGTATTTTCGATATCCTTCAGCTAAATACGTGAATTCAATGTGGTCGATGCGAACATTGGCAATATACACAAACTATTTGTTACGTAAAAGAAAATCCGCTTGGACAAAGATGGATGGAAAAACGATTTATTTATTCGGAAACCGAACACGTTTCGACGGACGCCGCGGATACAATAAATATGTGTGATTGTGCGGAATACGAGAACAATTCATTCATATCCTTGCGCGATATCCGAAATGTAATATTTTATATTACCTATGATTCACAGCTTAGTTCTTCGTCTCGGAAACTGGCGAGGATATATGATGGGAATATGGACGCCGCACGTCATTTTCGTTAGGATCGAGATGTTTGGCACTCAATACTCTCTGCCTACCCCACTAATGGCTGGGTAATATCATAATAACAATTGAGACGATAAGAAACCAATGTCTAGTATATAATGATAGAGATATTTCATACTCGATTTTCTCCGCCAATTTAATTTAATATCAGATTTACTAATACTGTTGTTTAATAAAAATACTTTAATAAAGTAAAAGTCCATTTCCCGAGAGAGTTTTAAGTTTGTTACATGCGGACATCTATTAACATTGTAATAACAAAAGTTAAAAATTCACGACCGTAGAATAAATGTTTACTGAAATTTTGTGTGCTGAGCTGTAAAAAATGAATAAGTTTACAAAATTCACTGCATATTTCCTACGTTAACTTACAAAACTAGACGTCGTGTGAGAAAAAACGTTGATGTACAAAAACCACGTACTGCATAATATGTGCAATACGTTAATTTACAGAAACGACTGCATGTGAAGAAAACCGCATTTCACATCGGAGCGCGGATGCGACACATAAATCCGGATTTGGACGCCGGCCATCAACTAATGAATAACACCAAAACGTTCCCCTATTTCCACGTTGTCACATTTTTTATTTTTATATTTTACGCTATGCACAAAAACTGCGGCCCATTTTGTTCCAATTGTTGTTCTCACTTTTCTCCCCATTCATGTTCCTCTGCACACTGGCAACATTTGGACTGCTATCTGTCTCGTAAACGCTTTTATATAATTTTGTATTACATTCACGATGTTGCCATATATATAAACAGAGATGATTTGAATAAATAATACAATGTTATTTTATCTGTAAAAATGGATCCATGAATGGATATACTTACCAAGGGAACACGATTAGTCGTGACCAGTCGATAGCGATAAAATTGACGTCCATAGATGACAGATATGCTGAAAGAATAAAATTGAATTTAAAACAGCTAAACAGCTAAACAGCTAAAACTTAAGCGCAACGCTCATAACTTGCAGTAGGCATTGAAACCAACGTTGGCAGATTTTATGTCACGCACTAATTGATAAATAATTGTTCAATCATTTTAATTACAAACCTAACATCACGCCTATTATCCTCGAAGAGGTTGGCAGAGGAGTGTAATACCCATGTTTCTGCAGTTGCGTTTACGCCCTACTACGGAACAGGTGTAGTTGCCTATTGCCGTACAATGAGCGAAAAACTAGCCGAACCACTACTAGAAATATAAAATATAACATAAATTCTAGTTAGACAAACCCAATAGAACCCGCCCGGGTTTTGAACCCAGGACTCTCGATAAGCAGTCGCACACGCAACCAACGAAGCGCACGAATTCATTGATTGACTAAAACCACGCTTTTATAAACGAATCAGAAATAATGTATAATAATTCGCGCTCAAACTTTTATAACTGCCATAATCCACGCAGTAAAATATGTCCAAGATGGTCAATAATTACTTGATAGCATTTTGATTGGTGAAGAATATAAAGCGATGGAAGAATGATAAGTCTCCGAAACATGTGCGTGTATGAAGAGTGACGAATGTAGAAGAAGCGCGGTAAGTCTGTGAGGATTGATATTTGGATATATCAAGATATGTATATATGTATTTATGTAAGAAAAAGATAGCGACTGTATCCTATTCCACCTGAGTTCCTTTGAGAACCTTCAAATAGCAAGGTTGACCACATGTCAACCTTAAGCTAAGAGCAGTGTGATCACCAGGACACAGACGACGCCTTGCAACTTGTCTTTTACAACTCAGATTTCATTAAGATAATTTGAGGAAACATTTCACCACCTATTCCATCGTGGGACTTAAAAGTAACTGGTGAAACGTGGGAATGTTCTACATTCCTCTGCCTACC